>WBNO01009310.1:0-16436 GCA_013400575.1 Peucedramus taeniatus
AAGATTGCTTTAAAAAAAAAAACCTTTAAATTACTGATTGAAATTAACTGAAAAACTGTAAACCTTAGTGCCAACATTTTCAATTTCAGCTGTCAAAAAAAACACACCCATTTTTAATTGGAACCTTGACAGTTATTTAGGCATTGAAATAAGCACATAAGAACCCAAAACATTTTCAGAAGAATTTAGCATTTTTCTTTAGCGTGATTTAAATAATAAATAATTTCTCAGTACTTCTTCAGAGAGTAACAGTTCTTACGAAAATCCTCTGAATCTTGATGTACAACTTCAAGAAGTAAAAGACCTTTACAAATCTAGTCCAGATCCACGTGAACTAATGGGAAAATAATTTCTACTGAGGAAAGACAGAATTTGCAACTTCCTTTGACTTTAGAAGTCAACATATGTTATATAAAATATATTTCTTGAATGATATACACATATTATACAGGTGTAAACACTGCTATATCTATCGCAAATCACCCTTATTTTTCTTGCTAAACCTGTATAGCCACTGCCTAAGTTTAATTATCTACATGCAAAACATTTTGGATTGGGTGTTTTACTCTTTACATAAATTATCCAAATTTTGACAGCAATCTGGACTACATATTTGCTTTCTTCTAAAATATTGTTTTTTAAGTAATCATAACAGCTTATCACTGAAAGCATCCTGGATTTATTTTCTTTGATGATGTTTCATATTTTGTATTCTTGTGTTAAGAAAATATGTCATAAAACATCAAAACTTGTATGTTTAAAACAAACATTCCCTAATGCTTCAGTCTCATATTATTATTTAAAGCACTGAACAAACAACTGCTGTTCCGTAACAATAATAATAATGATATCAGCAAAACCAGCAAATACACGCGAAGAAGAAGGAAATCTCTCCCCATTTAGATTTAAATCCTGCCCTGGCTAGAAACAGAAATACTGGCATTGCTCCTTCTAGCATGAAGATCTCACTTATAAGGGCAGTGTTCCCTGAATGTCATTAGTTCCAGTTACCGGTTCCTGCTGAATAAGGAACGCACAAAAGTTGTATATATTTGACTTGGTGCACAGATTAGTATATTATCAACTTGTCTCTGCTATTATTCTCAGACACTTGGAATCACTGTATCCTATCAGATGTCCTCAAATTCATTTGCCTGTCAGTGCATCACCAATTAGACCTGGTGTCACAGTGACCTTGATTTTTCCTGGTACTGAAAACTTTCGTAATCTTTCTGTACTGTAGATTGGGAATTCTGCTCTTTAGTGGCACACATTATTTTCATATGGATATTATCATGAAGCAAATTTGCTTCACAACATATTGAAATAAGCATTTCATGACATGAAATAAGCATATTCGCTTGCCACAATTAAGAAGTCCTAAGAATACTCTGCATATACCATTCCTTAGACCCACACTAGTCATTGCTGCTGACTAAACTGAATGAGACATTCCAGATTATGAGGCTATAGAAAGACATTCAATTATTTTTATCTCTTGAACCTGTGTGAAAGGTTTTACTGTAGTATACTCACTGTAATCTGACACCAAACACAGTGAAGTCCAGTCAAGCCTTGGTAACACTTTATAGTTTTGTGACACTTATCACATTTTGTTGGACAGTTTCCTTCTACCCAAAAATGGTGCATTACCTGCAAAAGAAAAATGTGGATATACATAGAGTTACTAAATTAATAGGTACATGGCAAAGCTAATGCTACCCCAAACTTACATCAGTATTCTTTTTAGACTTCACATATGTTTTGATGCAAGATGCGGGAGCTCTGGAGACACAGCGTTCATGGACTGTATACTTGCAAACTGAAAAAAAGAAAGATGTTATTAGATGTTGAGGCAATGGTGTTTCTCACTACATTTCTATGAAACAAATAACATTACCAGCATGTCATCTCTAAGTAATCAATCCAATCAGTCAATGAAAACTCAAACTAGACTGCTTTTTCCATGGAATACAAAAGGCCAATTAGAACAGGAAATATTATGCAAGTGAGAAATCCAAGAATGCACTATCTTTGCATAACAGGAAATGCTTAATTAAATCAGACCTTACTAAATTTTTCACAATAATCCCCAAATGACAAAAATATTAAAGACAAATTGTTGACTGCCAAATGGTTTGTGTCGTTTGCTAGTAGGAAGAAATGTATTTTACGAACTATGGGCATGAGAGCAGCTGGCAAGCACAAAAAATAAAAGCCAATGAATTTACGTTGTTCCTACCATTGATTTATAAATCAGAAATAGCTGATTAATTTTTTAATAATTTTTAATAGCAGTTGTTTTCATGTATATGTAATCACCATAACTTTGACTCTTGTTTTACAAAATACCAACTCCTGAGAAGGCTTTTTTTCCCCCCTAAACCTTTCAACACCAGTTTTAGGTAACTGCTACTGCTGACCAGGTCTGTAAAGATCATGCTAGCTGCATTTGGAAAACATACAATGCAGAGTACAATGCAAAGCTCTCCTGACTTCAATGATACAACTGTGCCAAGATGAGGAAATAATGCTACAGCTTATGCCTGCATTCAATAGTGTCAACTATTAAAAACTGAGAATGAATTTCTCCCTGCATGGTATATGTCTCAGGCTTTTGACCTCGAGAGCAATTACGCACAAAGTACTTCTAAACACCTTGCTTGCACCTATTACACAAACCCAGTGGGAGGCGCAGCCATTAATCAGACAAACTGCAGGGAGTAACATTGTTGATTGGACCATGGAGGGATGGTGAGGACCCCTGTGGTTCCCCCCCTTTTTTTTTTTTTCCTCCCACACAATCTAAAATGCAAATAATGAAATCTATAGCAATGCTTTGAAAATATACTGGAGAAAAAGCTTAGCTAAATAAGGAAACAGTGGAATAGTTTTGCAAGTAGACTCATGCCTCTTGCTGCACGAAGTAATTGAAAGGAGCATGTTCTTCAGACACTCTGAGACCACTGTTCTCGCAAAACAAATACCTAGCACAATAATAAATACATTCTCAAAAGACACAATGCAGCAGAAAAAAATTACAGGTCTTGAAAGGCTGGTCTTTTTGGGACAGTTTGTGTAACTGTTCTACCCATTTCTGGTAACTACTGAAGGTGATCTACATTATTTTCTCAATAGAACTCTCTTTCGATCATATATGGGTCTTAGTTCTTCACAATATCAGTCTGACAAAAAAGAACATTAAAGAATGGAACATTTCAAGATCTAATAGTCAGATCAGTATTTTATGTATATATTCCAGCTACTGTCATCAGCATTTAATAATATTAAGTTGTGCAATTTCTATTTGTTTGAATTTTAATAAATGTATCTTTCCCAGTTCATAGTATGGTGAATGAAACTATATGATGTGAAAATACATACAAGGATTTATATCCAAATTATATTTCAGAGAAGTCTGTGGCCCCCAGAGGAGTGAAATGGTCAATTCAAACCCCTCATCCATTCAGACTAATCTCAAATTAAATCGATAGAACTGTAAAGGCAGAAAGGTTCTCATCAGCTGTAGGAGGCTATCTTTCATACCAAAAATGATGAAAGTTGGTTGCAGTAAGAAACTGATTATTTTACCAAAAAGAAAAATGAAAGGGGACTTGGTACCATCATGAGAAGAATACAGCTGTGTTCTACAGTTCTCATTAATCTAATGGAGCAGGGCATAACATGAACCAATCATTGGAATCATCCCCAAGACATATTCAAATCAGATAACAGGTCTTAAAAAAAAAAAAAAAAAAAAAAAAAATTAGTAATTGGAACACACCGCAAAAGAAAGATATGGATCTTCCATTTCTGGAAACTTCCAGATGGAGACAAGGTATCTTTAAGCAAGCCTTGGTTTTTCAAGAGAAATATTATGAGGTGGTCAAACACAGATTGTTAGGAAATGCATAGATATAGCTCAATGAATTGAAGGGTAGTAACTGCATCTAATAGCCTAAAGGAGGTCAAATTAGATGCAGTAGCTTTTCTGTGTTCATTTTCTTAAAATATACAATCAGTTAATACATGGATTGAGATTTATGACTACAAAACAAGTAACTATGCAAAACTTTAGAACTGTTACAGAAATTTGACTTCTGGGAAACTCGGATTTTCACCTTCATAATTAACAAAAACAATTCTGTGCAAAATTTAAATCAAAAAACATGGGACTTTGTCAAGTTGATACCTTTTGTACAAAAATTAGTAAAACCAAAAGAGGAGTAACAAAAGTATTAAGTTAAAACCTAGGTCTGATACTCTCTAATAAAAAATAAAAAAACAATAGCAGTAAAGAAAAAAAGAGCAATAGACTCTAAAGGTAAATAACAGTGATAATCCTTTGAAAGCAAAGAGAGTAGGGAGAAAACTCCCTCAAACAATACATTTTAAAGCCATATCTCCTGAAAAATTAAAAATAACCATGGGCACTCAAGCAGAGAGGAGGAGGAGGAGACACTGCTGTGGTGGCAATGGTTTTGTATGGGGAAGCTATTCGTTCTTTGTTTTGCAGCAAGAGAAACATTTCTAGGAACAAACATGTAAGCAAATGGACACTGAAATGCTCATACTCACAAGAACAGCAGAGACCCTGCTTGCCTACTCCAATCAGCATGTTCAAACAAAGATTGCAGTAGGCAGGCTTGTTGAAGTGTTTCAATCTCCATACATGCTGCCCATCATCTTTCACATTCTGCACAGGACATAAGAGAAACAGATTTCACTTAATAAAATAAACAGTGAAATATATAAGTGCCAATAAAAATTGGTGATTGACTCAAGAACATAAAAGACAAGCTGTTACTTCATTTAAGACTCACCACCAGATCATAGCATAATCATTCTAAATACACAGGCAATGATATAATAAAAAAAATTCTTCAGAAGTTCATAGACACCCATATGTTTCAAAAACAACTCAGAAAAAGCCAAAAGGCTGCTGTCACCACTGCAACACAATGATACCAATGTAACTAGGCTGATATTAAATTACAACTAGTATTAAAAATATTTTTTCTAGAATAATCCTAAAAATAATCGTGTTGCAGATCAGAAGACAAAACTCCCCAAAACAAACAATAGAAAGGGTTTCTAAAACCACAGATATTCTTAATGACTGCCAGAATTAGTTATGTACATCACATATGTGAAAAAGGAAAACCAACCATGCCACAATAACTATTCCCAGCTTTAAATTAAGTTAATCTATACTGCCAATTATCTATCAAAATCCATGTATTTAAGAGTGAGATTTACATCTTAGACCTCTTCTCCAAAAATGGAATTCTTACATTTAAGGCAATTTTTTTCAGTCAGCTGTTGCACTATACTCAAATCTGTCATGAATAAACTGATCAACTCACTGGCACTTACTGCTTAGGGTCCCACTGTAATTTACATCAACTTCTAAAATATTATCAAATCATTAATTTTTATGAAACTAAGCTTTCTGTTGGATGATCCTCCTCTTCCTTGTTAATGGAATCCTTCTGGGGCCTGTTTTTTGAAGGTTTAAAAAATTATGTGCAGTTGATACAGATGCTAAATTAATTATCTAAATTCCTGTCTTCTTGGCCATAAGGCTTTTTCTCTTTTAAAATCACCAGAGGTTTTGATTCTAAAAAAACTAGATGAACCTAATGTAATATCACTAGATTAAAAAAAAAACCAACACTAATTTCTCTTTTACCAAGTATAACATCCAATGGAACACAAACAGTTAATGTCCATCAGCTGCTTCCTTGTGTATTCCTGAAACTCTATAGTCTTCTTGGTCATGTCATTGCCAAAAAGAAATTGCCATATAGCTAAAGGAAGTCACACCAATCTCTGTTTCTCAGAAACCACATCAACAGCTGGTTCTTATCCAGTTTCTGGTTTCTCACACAAACTATTATCACTTGTCATCATGTATACACAATATTCCTGACTAGGTTTTCAATAATATGATGGTTTTCACTGATGAGAATAGTAAATGTACATTGGTGAGCATAAATTTTAATAAAAATGTAGTTTTGTCCTATATTAGCATGTACTGTATAAGTTATGTCCTTAAGAATCAGTATTGCTCTGTTCTAGAATTAGAAGTTAATACAAGTCAAATACAATGAGGACTTCATCATCCTTGTGGGCAAAAAAGAAAAATCCTGAAGCAAAATCAGCACTCTAAGAAATTAAGAATGTTTGGCTCAAAGCTAGGTCTAAGCCAAAACACAACCTTGAACATTTCCTACAAGTTATCTAGAAACAAAAAAACCTGAAGTCCCTTAAAATATATATTTTTTTTTCATAGTAAGGTATCAGAATCAGAGCATAAGTAATAGCTCCCCCAATATTACCAGGAGGAGTCCAAATGCCATCTCTGACAGCTGGGCAATGTCAGGGTCCCCTTTCTGCAGCAAAAGCACAGCAGATGCCTAATGTGGGATTCTCAGGCTGGCAAAGAGCGTGGAAGTTTTCCAATTTCCCCTGAAGAAGCAGAAATAGATTCTGCAGCTGTGAAGCACTAGAAGCCTGTCAAGCTCCTTCATGACTGGCAGCTGAAGAGGATGTATTCCATTAAACAGAGCTCTCTAACTTCTATTTTTCTTCCCATCTTACTACCATATTCCACACATTTTTGAAGTATTGTTAAACTACAATATAGTACGTGAATCTCAAGCTTTTTCTAAGTAGGAAATTATTCATTACACAACAAAGACCATGTAAATCCTTCTGAGGAAAAAACAGGTGACAATGTAAACTTCAATTTTAACATCACTCAAGTCATCAACACACACAGTCATAAACCACAAGCGCTTAAAATCTGAACTGACCAGCCTTCCTTAGAAAAATACTTGCTGTTTAGGAAAATTAACAGAAATTCAAACTTATGCATAAACTTGCCCCTCTTCCACATTAATTTTGTACTACTTTTTAATTTTAATTTTATTTTTAAAGAATGACCATGTGAATACGTCGCTTCTTATTTGAACAGAACATATGGTCTAACTTAGCTGGCATTTTCCTTATCAGAAAAACAAACAAGTCTTGATGTGGGTGTTCTGCCAATTAAAACACTTAGCTGTGTTACAGACTGCAACTGATGCAAATCCATTACATAAACACAATGCACTTTTGGAAAACAGCAAATTAAATTTTTGCTCTTGTGCACTGCCAAAAATAAGCAATAAAGCGCTGCATATGATTATGCATGCACATAACTTTTTAAAACACTGCCAAGAGAAAAAAAAAGACATAATATGAAACAAAGCCACCTCAATGCAAGTCTTTAAGTATGAATAAAATCCACAATTCTGACACATCAGTGCATTTACTGACATTAACTCATTTCACTTCCATATCCTGAGAAAGAGTTTAAAAACAAATAGACATTAAGAAGATCTCAAAGCAGGGCAGGTACAGTAAAAATCTCTTCCTCACTTCATTATACACATGACTGAAAATAAAGCCTCCATATGTCATACCCAGACTTTTAAACGTAATGACAATAGTAACATTTATTTTGTTAACAATGGTTCTCTTAATTCATGGTCCTGACCCTGCTACTATGATTTGATTGCCAAAACTACCTGACCTTAAAAAGCAAGTCAACCTTAAAAGAGCCAACCTTAGAACTAGTGGAAAATTTTATGCTATCACAGACTTTAGCTATATATCCCTAACCTGGTGTAATATTAACTTATTAACTTAACTCAGCTTTTTAGATATTTGTATATAAAGTAGACAAAGAGAATGTCAAGATTTTGAGAGTTAAAAAAAGGTAATTAAATTTCTGATAAATTTTGATCCAGCAAACATACCCTCTTAAAATAGCTACAGAGTGTCTAAAATACCAGAATATTCAGTTCTTTCTATGGGATGAGTTAGTAACAAGCATCCAAGTGAGAAGGATGCTATGGAGTAGCTGTTATTCTTTCACTGATTATTTTGTTTCAATTTATTTTAAAAATATTTACTTGACTTGTTCAAGATAATTTTATTACTGATTTTTAGGTATTGTTCTCTCAGTGGGAAGGTGAGAAGAGTTTCCATTAAACTATGCAGCAAACATAGTTTGGAACAAATATAGTTACATTCTATACTCCTTTGGTTGGCTCTCAGCAAAAAAATTCATATCACGTTTTGTTCAACTTGCTTTGAGAAAAAAGGGTTTTAAGTCTGCTCTTGGTCAAGTGGAGAGGGAGTAACCTGATTCAAGGAACACACTATTTGGGAGGCTCACTTCTAATTTCTGAGATTGTGTGTGTGTGTGTGTGTGTGTGTGTGTGTATGTGTTCTGAGAAATCAAACCAAAAATTTTCCACAACCTTCATCCACACACTCATCCAGAAACAGAAAAGGGAGCACAGGAGGGAAAATTAAATGGTTTTTAAAAGCTTCATAAATAGCCACAGTATAGAGTTCACCTGTCCAAAATCTGTAACCATCTGTCATCGGCAGACTTTGATGCTGCAGAAATTAAATTGTAAATAACGGTAAATCTGTATACCTGCATGATACACCATTTATTTTACACCTTATACACAGAAGATGTTAGTTACTCCTGACTTTTCCTGGGCTTTTTTCATCCTGGAGACAAAAGGGAAAGCGGGGCTGTAGTAAGGAAAGGCATTTGCGAAGCTCCCGCAGGGCAGCGGGGGCCGGCCCAGCCCAGGGCCGGGCCGAGCAGCGCCTCGGCTCCCGCCAGCGTGGCCTCCCTCAGCTCAGCGGGGACACCGCGCCCTCTGCGGGCCCTGCCGCCACAGCAGAGCGGCGCAGCGGCTCCTTCATCCCTCACGGGGAGTCCGCTTCCAGCTGGGAACGAACTGGCACAAAGGGAGCGAGCTACAGCTCACGGGGCTCGAGTTTGCCCCCCGTCCGTATGGAAATAGCGCGTCGGAACTTCGGCCTTCCGGAAAACTCATACTTGAGAAAGGACTTACATAAATGTCACTCAGGACAATAAAAGGCCTGACAGCCCTTCTCCCTCGCTGAACAAAAGAAATAGAAGTCTATGAAACTGCCCAGGTGTTGAGCAGTCATTTCAAGCTCTGGCCTGAAGGGATTACTCACGGTGTAACAGATCCCACTCCGGACTTGCCAATGTTGGCAAGTCTCTAGTTGGGTTCCACTTTAACATACAACTCAAAAAGCATGGCAACAATAATGCAATATACACGGTAAGAAGCACTGCTCCCAAGTGTGGACTCCCGCTGAAACATTCCATCCCACATTTAATCAAAGGACTTTAAAAGTTGCTTTTTAAAAATTGAGTGCAATCGCATAATATTTGCTGTTTGCAAAGTAAAATTTTAAGACTATATCTTTACAATTTAATTGAAACATAGTCTCAATTTAACACAAATGCTTGTCTCACCAAAATTTACCTTGATTTAAAAGGCGAACTGGGTTGAAAGTTACAATTAGTGATTTAAAAGAAAGGTGTATTTTCCTTATTTCAAATTATTGATGACTTTATGAAGCATTTACTGGTTTTAAACTTCTCTCACCTTAGGGCAGCTATTCAGCAATTGTACAGTACCAGGTACAGTGCAACCGTGACATCTAGTGGCCAGTGGAGAGGGAATAAAATATGTCCCTAAAATACAGGATTTCTTTAAACACTAGCACTTCTGAACTTGCAGTTTTCTACTTCCTTTTCATGCAATTACTGACGGTAGTAATCATTTGTTACAGGAAAAGTGAAACCGAGTATCTGGCATGCAATTACTTTAAAAGAGAAATCAAGTGCTTCTATCAAATCATGGTGGAATAACCATGGTGGAATTGTACAACACCTACCAAAGAGCAAAGGCTGACAAAACCCATCATTAAGAAGCCTTTTGTGCACAGGTTACAAAGGAAATTTTAAGTGATGCAAGGAGAATCAATGAATTAACTCTCCACCTTCTCTTACCATGCTAATCTATTTAAATTTGTGCAGAAGCAAATAAAAAGGTCAGAAACTTCAAAGGTTTCTACCATGGAGAAGTAGAATAAATAGTCTAGTGGTCACTAATGTGCAATAGACCACTTCCAAAAAGAATCAGGAGTACTGCAGGGATGTCTCTGTCTAATTTGTGTTTGGGTAAGAGACTAACTATTGCTTTAAGATGTAAAAATAAATTTGGAAAGTTGATGAGGACTGTGAAAACTCCAGCATGAAGTGTGACACTCAGCAAAAAACTACCTCATACATTTATTACTAAAAATTAAACCACATAAATAACAATTTCCCACATAGTTAACATTTTCTTTTTCTCCACAAAATTCTTGAAATTTCTTGAAAAAAAATCCATGAAGTTGGAACAACTAAACATCAGAGTAAGAATTACTTTGTTTTAACAACAAAGGTTTAAGTAGATGCCATATAGAATGCATTAAGACACTGCTAATGAGAAAATGGGTAGTCACCCAAATACAAATGGATTATATATGTATACAATTCCAAGATCTTTTCTTCTAAAACAACTTGCCAAATAGTACATCTCAGAACCCCTACAGAAAAAGAAACAATTAAGTTCTTATTTAAATTTCTTTACCCAAATTGTACACATTTGGGTACAAATCTTGTACCCAAACTGTTTGTTTAGAATATCAACTGCTTTCAAAAGCACCAAAAAATCAAATATGTAATTTCTATCCTGGAACATTCTTAGAGACAGAGCTCTGTATTTTTAAAGCCTACCTTCATAACAGCTCCAAAATCAAATCTTAAGAGGAAACAGAACATAAAGCCCAACAAACTAAAACAAACTGGATATTAAGGTTGATTTCCTAGGGAAATTAGAGTTTTTGCTCTTTGTCCTATTATCTTCATCACTCTAAACTGCACCAGGAACTTTTAAATTGGTTTAGTAATCTCAAATAAATTTGAAGGGCACTAGAAATTTCATGAAAGTCTATGAAAAAGCGGGGTGGTGGGGGGAGCAGAGAGGGAGAGAGCAAAAGGGAAATTAGGCAGATTTCCTTGTTACTTCTCTGACTTGGTAACGGGTGGCTGGCAAATGCTTGTAGTTACAGCCTAACACACTTGTCTCTCTCAAAAGGAGATTACTGATGAGGTCAGAGGGCAAAGGCCACAAACCTGTGAGAGGTTAGGCTATGTCAACCCCACTGCTCATAAACACTGACTTGTTTATTCTCTTATTTTTAATAATATAATTCCATACTTCACTTAAATGCTCCTTCTTTTTAAATTATTCTGACTAAATCATCTAATACAGTATGTAATAAAAACTGATTGAAAGGCCTTAAATATAATATAGAACTTCTACATGCTATCTGACCTTTCTATATAGCTATTACAAGAAACTAAGGATTAAGTACAAACAATGTAGCTGAATTCTGAAAGTACTATGACAAATCTGCAACTGAAATAAATTATCATAGCTTCACTGATATTAGCATATCAAATGAGACCAGCTGAAAATCTTCTATCCTTCATACAAGCTAAGTATGTTATACTGTTATACAACAGTTAAGTACATTACAGTGTTAATGGACCCGAACCCAAAACAAATTAAATATTTCACTCATATCATAATTTATTTAAATAAACTATAGCGACAATTCTTTGTCATTATCATACTAGACAAGCTCTGAACTTGATTTAAAATTTTTGTCAATGAGAGTTCAGTAGAGAACCAATGCTTACAAGAAGGTGACACAATAGTTTAGTTGATGGGTTCTTTATTTGTGGGTTTTATTTGGGTTTTTTTGTGGTTTTGCTTTGGGGTTTTGGAGGTGGAGGGGGCAGCAGGGGGGTGGTTTTTTTGTTGGTTTTTTCCCTCTGATTTAATGAAGATTATGGACATGTCTAAGAAGCATAATCCAGGTGGTTTTGTCCCTTATTTTCACATACTAATCAGTATGAGGAAAACCTTAAGATATTAGCACTTTTTTATTGTATTTGTGAGTCCAAAAGATTCTTATTTTATTTTTCATTACCATAACTAAAAGGAGAGAGATAAGCACACAGAAAACAGAGTCCTGGGAAGCTAGGTTTGCAGAATCTAACAATGGCATGCAAAAAGAAATAAGAGCATCTGACTAATAGGATTGATGCAATGGAATGAAGAGCTTGGATTATACATTAGAGGCTGCAAAACCATCAAAATCATGCTATCAGTTTACACTAAATAACAGACAGGCATTAGTATTGATTTCACTTTTCAATGTCCTAAAATATGATTTTAGTTGAACTATGAACAAATGGAAGTAGTTTATTTTTGCTGGTTTAATGAAAAGTTTAAAAATTTTGCTTTTCTCTACATATAATGTGATGGTTTAAAAAATTAAGCAGTTTTAAACATAAAAAGAAAAGTAGGAGCCCTTTTAAAGGTCAGCATCTTGTCCTAGTGAATCATTAGAAAATTACTAGCAAATCAGCTCATACGTAGGTAATGGAGTTTACATAAACTGTGCTTATTGATAATAAGATGTTCTGCATGCTATTATAGTATTTCTTCCACAACTGTGTATTTCTGTCTGTTAAATGCATCAAATACTAGGAATACTCTTGCTGACAGAAACACTGACCCATGCTAATAACAGGCTGTAGAATTTTGATCACTATTTATGTATTTTTAGTATTTCCATAGTAAAGCTGTGCACAACACAATAAATATCTGAAAACTAGTAAAAATACTCAAAAGGATAAAATGTTTGATAACATAGCTTCTTTCTAACAGCTTTTGCTTTATTATGAAAATAAACTCTACAGAATCTACATTATTTTATGTCATAATTTAAAGTTTCAAATTTAGAAAGAATGAAATGTAGATATTGAAAAATACTCCCAGAACACCTATACTACCTGTCATAAAAGAAAAATCTGTACTGAAAATCACTATCAGTTATCTGCTATACTGCTTGCTTGATAGCATTTCCAGGCCTTTGTTTAGAGTAATTCTGTGGAAGTAATGGAATTCAACCTGAAAAAAATCTGTTGTTTGATGACATAATTTAACATTTTTCTTACTCTGTCTCACATACAGAATTAGAGAATTAATACTACAGTGATTCAGACACACTGAAAGTTGTATTCAATTCAGATATTTACTTGTAATTTAATTAGTTAGATTTTTCAAGACTCATATATCTTCCATTCAATAAACTCGTTTGTTACATATTCCCCTACACAAAGTATCAATCTGAGCATTCTTCGTGCAAATAAAATAGCATAGAGCAACTACAGCAGTCTAGATGGCACTAAATGGGGAAAATAAATATTATTTCATTATTTTCAATATGTGAAAATTACTTAAGAAAAGAGATTAAAAAGAGATTAAAAGGCTTTCTTTCGAATAGCAGAAAAGAATTTGAAACCCATGCTTCAATAGATGAGTTCAAAATTAACTCAAATATAGGACAGCAGATGGCACTGACAACATGCCAACCTTAAAACAGCTGTGTTGAACTGGTACAGAATTGATCAGATTACATCTGTATTACCTTTAATGTGAGGTTGTAAATGTAGGGAACATAAGCTCATCCTTCACAATACTCTATCCATTGGTGTAACTGTCCCCCATGATATTGCCTCTTACTATACTTTACTAATGTAATTACAGAGACAGAAGATCTTCACAGGACAAGGGCCAGCAAAAGTTGCTGCAGAAGAAATTCCATCTGCACATATGAACAAAAACTCTTTCCCTTGAGAACAATTAATACAGGGAATGTTTGCCCACAGTACTGGTAGAATCCACCTCACTCGAACTATCCAGGCTTGACAGGGCCCTGGATAACTCAGTCTGTGGCACTGCCTTTAATTAGGGACTGGAACAGAAGATCCCCAGAAATTCTTTCCAACCTGGATTGTTCTGTGACTCAATACAGTTAGGCCACACAACGCAGTACCATGCTGAGAAGCTTAGACACTACTCCAAGCCAGCTGTAACATACACATGGGCAGTAAAATACATTAACAGATAATACTGCAGCTTGGAATTAACATGTTGTTAGCAGGGAAAATTATTTAACTTTTACAGCTTCCAGCTCCAGAGCCAGCTTATTAGGTGGTGCTTTAAACTTGCCAGTGATCCTGTGATGTTGAAGACACTTTGCTCTTCGCACGTCATTCAGCCATAGTAAAGAGAAGTAAAACAAAGTCATTCTTTATACAGGCCACAGAGAAAGTAACCTGAAGGCCACAGTCAACATGCAAGCAGAAACTTGATGGTACTATTTAATACCTACATTTTCTAACCCAAGCAGGACCAAGAGTGGGATTGTTGTCATTCCTCCTTGGATCCACTCTTCCAGGGAAACAGTGCCATCATGATCATAGTCAATTTCTTCCATCATTTCATGAAGAATCTACAGTTTAATGAAAAATATCATAAGTTCTAATTTATTATTTCTATATTCTAATACAGCAACTTGTTAGGATATGTGCAGAGTTCCAATTCTCTCATACAAAAATAAGAAAAATATTACTTGCATGGTAGCTGTAGTAAAATGAGTATGGACAGTTCAGAAAATAAAGTGTCATACTCATGTTTACATTTTATTAACCCCTAAAGATCCCAAACCAACTTGTGTCATTTGTTCACTCACTCTTAAAAAGTTTTCAGAGACAAACTAGTTATGTTATAGAAGTTAATTATTACATTTATTGAACAATTCTTAGGTCAGATTTAAAAAGCAAAATACCAGTAACAGTGCTAATTCACAGTGCTAATTCATAGTGAAAATTATTCGAAAAAATTAGGAAATTATTTCTACCTTTTCACCTATGGAGTACCACATGGATATGAAATATCACAAAATTATGATAGCTGTCTCTCGCTAAACATTAAAAAATTCTGGTAACTGGATACTTACTGGACTTAATTCAGTAATATCCCATTCAAGGTATTCTGCAACATGCATCATTTGAGCAATGATATTTTCCAGTTCCTAGAGATGAATGAAAAAGTGTGATATTTAATGCAAGATTATAATGAAAAATTCTACTGCAAGCAACTAATAATTCAACCATATTGCATTTAGTGACATTATTTCATCAACATCCCTGATGAAATGTACTTTTCACTGGAAGCTGTATTCTCAAGTGAATTTGCTTACTAGCAAAACATCCTGCATGGACTACAAAGTATTCAGGGAGGTGAAATACAGCCCCACAATCAAAGTAATTGAAAGTAGTCATACATTCTTCCTTCCTAGTTATTTTTCAAGCGCCTCTGTCTTCATGATCTGATTTCCACCCTGTGCTAAGATCATGTAACAATCTTTAAATTCCACCATTCTAATTTGAGGGATGGAAAAATTGCTCAAAAAACTATTAAATTATTAACTTTTTTACAGTAATTGTACAAATCAAAAATTTCTAAAAGAAATAAGGCATAAAGTGGATTCTGTAAACTTCTACAGGATTATTTTCTTACTACTACAGTACTGCAATTTCCCTTGATTAGGTATTCCTAGGGCTCTTCTATACTTAAATATACACTTTTGCTTTGTAAACATGCTCAAATGCTTATCTAGGACCAGTCTAAATTCTCATTTGTATCCAGGCATCTAACTCAACTTGGTATTGCCTAAAATTATGGTGCCATATTTACTTTACACTCATATTGAACTTTGCTTCCCCATTTCCCTGCAATTTATGGGAATCATCTTGTCTTCCTTACCAATCCATTCTACGTTGTCTTCCTTCCAGTAGATACAAAAAAAGGTGGAAAAAAACTCCAAAGAAATGGCAAAAAAAAAGAACAGTGCTAATAAAACACTTGCTTCTGTTAGCTGTCAGAAAAAAATAGTTACATCTTTTAAAATTATCTCCAACTTCTCTTCAAACATTTGGTTGGGCTACTCCTCAAAACTTTGCCTTTAGTATTGTTCCTCCATTCTTAATAATAACATGGAAGTTGTGACATCTCTCCACATAAATCCACTGTGGGACTCTCACACTTACCCTTTTTAATGAAATCTTTAAAAATGGTGCTTTCATACACATCTCCCAGCAGCATACCAGAATTATTGGAATCATATTAATGTGTCCCCTACACAGAAGACTATAGAACAGCACTCCATGACAGCAGTGTCAGCAACTGCAAATTTATACAGTTGTAGAAGCAGCACTTCTCATTGGAAAAGAAAACTCAAGCATTAATTTTCAAATGAATGAATTTTTATTGACTATATTTTACACTGCTTCTAATAATTCAGGATAAATATAAACTTGATTTGAATTTATGTAGTTTTGTATAGTTTTGCCATGTTGACATACTCTTACAATGCCGTACATAAAAAGCATTACCGAACTATCCAGGTATCCATTCCCATCTGTATCATACAGGCGAAACATAACTGAAAAGAAAACAAAGAGAGAAGGAAACTCAGTTAGGAAACACAACAAATGCATCTATTTTTCATAAAAAAAACAACTCCAAACCAAAACACAAAACAACGAAGCCTGAGTTTCAAAGAAAGGACAAATATTA
>WBNO01009312.1:0-17883 GCA_013400575.1 Peucedramus taeniatus
TATATATATATGTATATAAACTATTATTTCTGGAGCAAAGTGTCTGGGATATATAAAGACAAAGACATGCAATCAGAATACTGATTTGGAGTTCTTTGCTAACATTTTCTTCTGTATTACACAGCTTTTTTCTTTCTGGAACTTGTTTAAATAAAAATTAAGGACTCTCATATGAATTGCCAAAATATGTTTGGAAATTTTCATTTTTCTTGTTGCAGGAAAGCATTTTTCTTAATTAGTGGAAAAAACAGTTATTTAAGGAGAGTAGCACCTCCACCTTCATAATCTTTCCCCTTGTCCTTACTTGCCCAATGCAATCCACCTTAATTATCTTCTACTGGCCACACATGCAGCCAGAAGGGAGAAGAAAACAGTGCAAGTGCTGTGCTTCTGGGCAGGGGCTGGGATGTCCTCTCCACTTTGTCCTTTTAAACCTAAATCAGAGCCTATAGGAGAAAATCCCCTCGATGAGCAGAAATTTCACTTCTAAAAACTAGAAACAGATTCTGATATATTTCACAAACCATTTTATGAATATTTCTTAAGGTAGTCTATGTTTGAGACGCCTAGCTACCTTAAGAGTAAACAAAATCAATTAAAAGTATAAAAAATAAATTAGATGTAGACTTTCTTCTTTAAACTCACTTTGAAGTTCACCCTTACTCTTGCAGAAATACATTTTCATCATACTTTTTGTACTTTAGCAGTTGCTCTTAAAGTACTTTGTATGAGTAAGCATTTAAGATATTATCTTTAAGAAAAGCCATGCAATATAGAAACTGTTTATGTAGTTGAAGAGTTCTTTGAAAAAAAAATGCATGCTGTGAGGCACAGCTGCAAAGGCAGTTTCAAAGTATTTACATAAAGCTATGATCAGTATTTAAAGTTGCCAAAAAAAGACTGATTTTTTTTTTCTTTATCCTGGTAGAGGATAGTACTACATTTTTTCTGTCAACTTAAGTGAATACTCAGCATGAAAAGCACAAGCAGCAATTTACTCCAAGGTAAATTCCAAGTAACAGAAAAACTATTTAAAATACATTTTCTTAATAAATTTCTGCATGTACAGTCATAGGAAATTCTGTCTATGTTAGAGAAAATAATGCTGTTTTTCTCAGAGACAGAGACAAGGGGCAGAGGAAGTTTTCTTTGTTTTTCAGGTTTTATAATACCTGCAGCTTGAGCAATTTTTTACCACTTAATGGGCTGAGGTTCTTTAATATTGTAAAATACCTCTGAGAGTCCACAGATTTATGGCATAATGATGCATCACAAAGCTGGGCTGCAGAGGAAATCATCTTGTCATCAGAGGGGAGAAGAGTGAATGAAACCCTGTTAAATACGCTACAACTTCAGGGAAAAGAAGTTCAAGATAGAATTGCTTTAGTCAACATGTTCGAGATGAGGGGGTACTTGCTATGGAAAATAAACTCTTTGAAACATTGTTATCTGCTCCCGACTCTTGCCATGACCTAAGGTCACCATAGGTATCCTAGCATGTTTCTAGATATGTCTCAATGAAATTTATTTCCTCATCAGCATGCTCTGAAAATCTCCAGTGTTCTCCCAGCTTCCTAGATAGGCTTTCATGAACATTAGCTTCCAATTAAAAGAAGAACTAAGCAAAGTTTCGGGGGGAAAAAAAAAAGAAATCTGTAAGTGGGAAAAAGCTTTCATTCTCTGAGCATATATATTTCATATTATCACTTATACTGAAATTCTTGATGGGTTATTAAACTGTTTTACATGAGGAGAGTCAATAATACATTTCTGATAATTTTTAAGCAAGATTTTTTTTCAAGAATTAAATACTTCACCACAAAGGTAGATAAGTAATAGCAGCAGTTTACATTTTGTACTGTGGAATTCTGTAATGGACCAAGCACAAGAAGGAGACAAAAATTATGTGTCAAATAGACAAAGCCCAGTCCAAGGAAGGATGCTTTAGGCTGGGTTTACTTTGAAGGAGGAAAGGGAATTTATTTGGTAGATTCTTTTTAGAAAGTGACTGGGACCTAATAATTTTTTTATGATGTCCAGAACCAATGCTGTCATATTGCCGTGAAAGTCACATTCCACCTACTCCAGTCTCCATTTATTCACTACTTGCATCAATGGAAAAACATCTCTTGCTTTGACAAATCAATTTCAATTGTGCCTTCACCAAAAGAGCTATTTTCTCATCAATATATACCCCAACAAACACATGTGGATAAAAGCCATCACAATGTATAGGAGTATTACATCAAATTTTCCTTTGTTTTTATTCAGTTAAAATCTCTTTAGTCGTAAACAAGAGAGTTTTTATTTTTTATATTAACAAACAATTCTACATCACTATGCACACACCTGCATATACACTGCATTTAAAAAAACAAAAACCAAAAACTGCTCTGCAGTAATGAAATTCCTGAATAGTTTGTGATGTGTAATTTGGGATTAAAAGAAGATATCACCTGTAATTAAGCTACAGTATTATCTTTCCTTGTTAGAGAGAGACCACAATTATAAACTGAAATATTTTTAAAGTGGTATCTATAAAATCTTCTTTTATAGATACCACTGTATGGTTTGGCTGTCTGTAACAGATGGATATGGCCCAAGAAATGAAGCATTTGGAAAGGCTGAGAGAAGCCTCTTAGTAATCCCAACAAAAAATTGTCAGCTAACACTATTTCTTGGCATCTTGAAATTTCCTGGCAATATTAAGACTGTAAGAAAGATAAATCTCATATCCCCTCTGTACAAAGAAATTGGGAAGGAAAATACGCAACACTTTTCCATATGCTTCTCTTTGAACATTACAAATCCAGCTTGGAGCACTACAACAAATCTGTGAAGGCCTCCAAATGCTACGAAATGTGGTGCAAAGGCTAGAGGCAATATATGTCCCCAGTCTGGTATAATAGTGGTGATAGCTGCTGCTCCTCTGCTCCAGCCTCCACACATCTCTGCATGACGTAGATGATAACCGCTGCTGGTGAGGAGAGCAAGATGTTAGGAGAATCCTCAGCACTTTGAGGGAAATCCTGAAATGAGGCGCACAAATGGGTGGATAGGAAGGACACTGAAATGTGATGGTGGTGGATTTTTTGGATGCGACGGACTGGGAACGAGGAAGGTTCTACTGATTTCTAAAGTAAGGAAAAAAGAACTTATAGTTTTGATAACAGAAATTCTACCTGCAGAAAAGAAAATAACATTTTCTCTATTTTTATTATGGTTATTAAGTTTAACTTGCTATTGATTTTTAAGAAGGAAAGCCTACTTTTACTGTACTTCCAAATGTGCCTCAATTCTCCAGGGATGTTTTCTGAGAGAATCCAACAATCATAAATATCTTTGACTTTTTAATGCATCACAATATCAATAATTTAAAAGGTTATTCCAGAAGAACTTTAAAAATGCTCTACTGGTTTTAATGTTACAAAACAATACCCCTTTCTGCAGTAAAATATTTGTGCATATACTACACCAGATATCTTTATTGAGCTATTTACTTAATGCTGGGGCTTTTTTCTTTGTAAACCTTTTTATCTTCATCTTCCAGTAGTCCAAACTGCTTTCATGAGCTGGGAAATACATTTGCCTTCTGGGAAATTCCCCAGTGTTTCTGAGTTCTGCACAGAATTCTAGAATTTTATATAGAAGACTTTAATTTCCTCTCCATTTATTTCGTGATTTAGTTTGGTCAGCAATTGTGCTGCCTAATGGATAGTTCCATAATTGCCATTAAATAATGAGCAGATACAGGGTTGAAGTAAGTTACAGAATGCTGGTAAGATTTTTGACAAGGCCTGGAGCTCTACAGCTACAGAAAAACTTCATGGATCTGAGTTTTTATCTATCCCCAGATGTTCAAAGACAACTTCAGAGTTAAACCTGATCGCTATGAACCTTTGAAGCTTGGTTTAGGTATCTAAAATTGTATTTTCTTCACCTGCCATACAGGTAACTATGTGTTGCTCTTTTAATTTTTATAATGTTTAATGGAAGAAAAATCACATAGCTACAATCAATTTTTTATTTTCATATATAATGAATTTTTATTTATATATGTGTGTGTGTGTTTATGTATGCATGTATATATACAATGAATTGTATATTTTTCATTTCATTCCTATATGAAATATGAGATGTATATCATATATCTGATCATATAACTAGGAATGTTAGTACAATAGTAGAAATGTAATTAATATAAATATAATTTTTTTAATGTAAAGAAAAACTTTACTTCAAGAGCTGAATACTTTATTTCACAAAAGAATAAGTTGTTCTAAATCTTTTCATTACTTTTCAAAATAAAAGTAAAACCCACATTTTTTTAAGCTCTTTAATAGAACTTACTAAAAATGGTTAAGAAATATTAAGAGCCATTGATAAATTAATAGAAAAATGACAATTTGATTTTGGAAAACAAACTAATTAGTGATTTTCTATCTAAAAATTCTCACCTTCCTACACAATAGTACTGTATGAGCAAAAATATTTTAACTTTTCCAAGAAAGATGTTATGGTGGTTAACTACAGTGGTCTTTCATTCAGGGATAAAATTTGTTCTTAAGGGTTTACTTTTGCTCTTCATTTTGCATTATCATTGCTTTGGTTTTTATCAGTTCCCTTCTACACAGAATATCTCCAAAGCAAACTTCTTTTTCCCTGAAAGGAATTCCTGGAAATGCAGAGACTTATTTCCCTGAAACACCTACTCAGAAAATTTATATAAAGCTATATAGTATATTTTAACTCTGTTTGCTCCATTTTGTTGTGATCAGCAGAATTTAATGTGTTGCCATCTAGTCAGGAAAAAAGAAACCACAAACCTAACACACAGCATAGAGCATCATATGAACATATTTTTTCTTATGAGTCTGGCAAAAATTCTCATTGTATGTTTACCCTGGCAAACTGCACTTAAAAGTGACTCAGCCTTTGCCATGCATAAGTCATTCTTTTTCTCATTTCTTTCAATAATTTTACTCAATGACATATTCTTCTGAACGTTCAGTCTACACACTTGGTGTCTGCGTGACAAAAGGTAGTTGGTGGAAATTGTGCAATTTTTCAGCTCCAGAGAGTTGAACAAGCCCTTTCCAGAATTATGGAGACTTATGAATACTGAGCTTTGATTTTAAGGTGCAAAAAAATTAATTCCTTCACCATCATTCATCCTTTAATTATAAAAATAAATTTTGCATTACATACAAATTGAAGAGGAAGTTTGCCTCCACAGATGTTAGTAGCCCCTTTGCCACTCAGTTCAGTAATTTCAAAATAGATTACTGCTTGATGCATTTTTTCCCCTCAGGATTTCTCATTCTCAATCTATTTTTAAATTTAATACATGATAAATTCACAAAACAAAATATTTCTTGTTCTTAGTTACTGAGAGACTTTGCATAAAAAAGTCATGTTGCCAGCCCTGGACAAGAAAATCTCATTGTACCTCTGAGCTGTCAACACCTAACTTTTGGTATTTTTTGTAAACTAGAGTGAAATTATTAACTTCTGCCTCATTAATGTATACTGATGAATCCAGTCTATTGTTGTAGACCTTACCTGCATTTTTATTCTCAGCCCTCTATAAACCAATATAGAAAGAAAGCCCAACTGTATTTTTCTTAAATTTCAAGCCTCAAGTTGCAGTTGAGGGTTAACCCAGATGTTCTTGCAAGCCAACTATTTACTTTAAGTTGTTCATGTAATATCCCTCTGTAATCAATGCAACTCCAGGAGGCAATTTCATCCATCGTAAGTCAACTGACAGAAATAAATGGACTGAACAACCTTCCACAAGTATTGGCTAGGATTCACTGAGTGCAGAGCAGGCCTAGCTGGCATAAACCAAGCATCTAACTGTAGGTAATAAAAAATTAGATCACAAATCTCTCATCCTAAGTTTTGGAGGGTTTTTTGGTATAAAATTACAATAAATTATTATTAGTCTTTGTAGGATAAAATAGTAAATACTCAAAAAAATTTAAAGGTACACTTTTAAGACCTTATCTGCCCAAAACCACGGGCATCTACAAAACTTTATCCTTTTTACTTCTATTATTTCCAATCATTATTTTGTATTAGCTCTCCCAACATTCAGTTTTGGTTTTAATTCTGTTAATGAATCCAGACAGTGGAAAAATTAGTACCACATCTTTTCTTGACTAATTTCTGACCTTAACCTCCTCTATACAAATGAGTATGGCCAAGCTTAATTTATTGTGCAGATTTATATTTTATGTGTCACCACTGCCTTGAACTCTCCTTTCTCTCCACTCGAGGTTCACAATGAAGCACTCCTGGACTTCACAGTCACTCTCCCTTCTCCCTAAACAAATGTCTGTCATCATTCAAGTAAAACAAGCAGTACATATTACAAGGCCCAGGTACTCACTCATGACGGAAAAGCAGTGTTACTACACTGTAGTTTCCAGTAGACAGATATTTCTTAAGAAACTATTTCCTCTAAATTAATAAAGAAACAGTGAATTACCAGAAAAACTCTTAATCATAAGTCATATCAGCTAGGGTACCCAATAAGTATTTGCTGCATCAGAAAATCTTTACATCGAGCAGAGATTGTTCAATGTATTTCCATACTTTCTCAGAGAGACAAAATACTGATTTTTGTTTTTAGAAAAAGGCCAGCCTTTCAGCCTGCAAAAGACCAATTTACTCAAAGTGATGCTTTTCTAAAAGCTAAAAGACTTTTAGTTTCTTCAATACTACAAGCTTATATTGAGAAATCTAGTTCATTATATGTAGTAAAATATGATTTCTTCTTTCATTCCTTGGATTACGGTTGCAGTTATCGCACAGAGTCAGGCACGAATGCCTGTAATATGTACCCAGTCTGAATGAACATACACATAGTGTAGACCACATTGAGACCAACAAAGCCACACAGAGAGAGTGCCCACGTATCTCATACTTTTCTCATTCTTTGGGGTTTCTTCTAAGACATTAAAGCAAGCCTCAAAAAGTGGGAATTCTTTTAGAGATCACAAAGCACCTTTAATCAAATGCAAATATTAGAGAGCCTACATGGTTTTCCCATACCAAAAAAGAGCTAACAGGGGGGAGGGGAAGAAAAAAATGAAAAAAATTAGTTTCTGTACTGTGTATTTAACTTATCTAGGCTATATTTACTGATGTTTGATTTAACTGGACACATGAGAATTTACAATATTATATTACACAGTTCATCTGCAAGCAGTGTTGTATTTGTTGTTTATTAAACAAGGCCCTTCAATGAACTTCTAAGTGACAGATATTATTTAAGAAATCTTTTAAAATTATTTTTGATAGTCACAGTTTCTGTCATTAGTAGGGCAGACTGACAAATTATCAATGACATGTTTATGCTACCGCTGGTATTCCCTGGCAGCCAGGACGTGGAAGCAAAATTTTTGGAAAACAGTATGTATACAGTACAGTGGATGTTTGCCACTTGGTTATTTGCACTGAGTTTTGCATTAATTAAAAGGGGGTGATGGTGGGGCTACTGGTTTTGTTGTAAGCAGGAGATGCCATACTTCTTTGGTCTTTTGTAGGCAGCTTCTCTTTATGAAAACCATTTCATTTTCTATGTCATTAGAGACTCAAACACGGCAACACTCCAGCATTTCTGTATTGCAATTGGATTTGGATTGCATTTCACCTTTTCTTGGTAGAATTTCACTTTTTCTAGGACTAATTCACCAAAAAGGAGAGGGCCAGAAGCTTGCTGTGGGAGGCAGTGAGGGAGCAGGGCAGGCCATGGTGGGAGCCAGAGGCAGCCCCAGTGCAGGGCATCAGGCATCAACCCTGCACAATGCTGGAACTGCTGGAGTGCTTAAATTACTGGCAGCTAATATGCTTCTTGCTGTGTCCCAAGGATCCAGACATGCCCAACAGCTACTGGATTAGCAAATGCACAACACATTTGTGCTGCCTGAGGAGTCGCCAGAGGTGCGTATATCATGGATCCTGGATTTGACGATGAGCTGTTTGCAACAGTTCCTCTAAATCAGAACATTCACTCTATTTTTAAGAGGTAAACTGAACAAGACTCTAAGGCCATAGAAATACAGTATGTACTTTCAAGACAATGGAGCCACATCTAAATTTTCTCAACAGGGAAGAGTCCCCTGAGCTTTCTGCTCTGTCATGTTAAGCATTTCACAGTCCACACAACGTGCAGTAGTTTCCTGAAAGCTGCATTTCCAAAATATACCATATCAGCCTGATAAAAAAATGGAGACCCAAGTCCACAGATGCTACAAATGTGTAAAATTCCAATGAATTTTGGGGATCTCTGCTCCTATACCCAGAGAACTGAATACTTTCAAAACAGAACACAAATAAAGACTTACAATATTGTCATAAGACCTAATAATAAGTACTGCACAACAGTATGAAAGACAGCTTGATAGCTGGAGGCAAAAAGAAGTGCAAAAAGATGGGTATGCATTTAATGTTTGCAATCTAGTAAGTACTGTAATTACTGTAATTATATACTATCCTCAATATTGTGCTCTGTCTGATAGCCAAGCATCATTCTATATCATATTTATGTAGCAGCCTTCTCTACAGCTGAATTATTTTCATATTTTGCATAAACTCTGGAAGATAAAATCTTCTTATCAGGACAAGCAGACTCCAGAGTTTGCTGCAGTCAAAAAACCATTGACCTTCAAACTCCTTCTTGCATTGCATTACCAAACCTATGAGATTTTAGTTCTGCTGGTACTTTTAATGTGTTCAGTTATCTCTAGTGGATATGATGTTAAACTAGTTGCATTTAAGTTCTGAAATCTGAATTTTAACTGTTTGTTTTTGAAATGAATTCAGAATGTACTCTTATGAAGTAGGTGGGTTAAAACCATTAAAGTAGACATTAGTCCTACCTGGATTTGAAGGAATCTACAGAACACAGTATCATCCCATTTCCGTGACTAGAATTTCCCTAAAATTATTTAAATATGTGAGATAAAAAGAGAAATTATTTGAATATTTTTTTTCTTACAAGATTTTGTGCTTGGTGGTAAAACATGGGATTGCAGTCCTTATCTAATATGAAATAAAGTATAAAGGCTTTCTATAAGGTACTCAGCTCTGCTTCCTCTTCAACACGTAAAAGTTTGTTACTTAAAAGAAAAAGTCAGCATGGTTCATAGGCCATAATCTGTCCCTGCACTACTCAATAACTACAATGTGATTATACCCTTTATTCTCTAAATTTACCGATAAATGATAAGAAGTCAAAAAGCAATGTGATAAGGGTGAGCTGGTATAAGTGTCAACCTCTAGTTTAAAAATTTAGCCCAGACTTTTGCAAGCACAAAAGCCATAGTTACTTCTGTAATAATGTACCATTTTTAACATCATTCTCAAACACATACACAAGAACAAACAGAGAATAAGCCTGAACTAACTCCTGTCCTGGTAACCCAAAAATCTCCTTTTATTCTGGAAAAGTCATGTTCAGTTCTGATATCAATATTCAGAGATGTTGAAAAGTAAAATTATCCAGAAAAGTGATTCACCTGGAGCCAGTCAAAAGATACAGACTTTTCAAAACAACCCTACACCATCAGTATTTTCAAATTGCTCATTTATTTAAGAGGTAATAAAACTACATTTTAGAGGGATCTCTACAAAGATGAAAAGATCTATCATATTAAGGCATAAATGCATCAAATTTTCATGGAACACAATTAGACAAAGTCAAACTGCTGAATATGGGTTAGTACTGAGAAAAAGTTGATGGCTCTGTTATGGTATCAAAATCCACCCACTGAAAGGCTACTTTAGAACACCCGCAAATTCTGGCCCTGATGTAGAAACTCTGTTCACAGATGACTTTATAAGAACTGTAAAAATATTCTCTATTCATCTATTAATCCCTACTGATGTACTGTAGACAGTGTAAATGCTATTACCAGGGAAATGCAAACAAAAATTGCTGCCATTATAAAGAAAAACTTGAAGTTGGGAGCAATGTTCCTTCCAATTCTTCAGTAATATGATAACATAAAGAATATCTGGGAACACAAAGGAATAAAATCAACACTCAATTTTAGCAAGAAAATGTTATATATTTACTGAAGTTAATGTTCTTTCCTTGAAAAGCCTAAGTTGCAGAACAATTGAAATCGCGTATTTACTTGGAAGCCTTTTGTGATTAGCTGTAGCATGGAATCACTGTGTATGTAAATGTAAAATCTCCCATATAGCACAAAGTGCAGGTGTAGAGAGCTTGTCTACTAAATGTCCTTCAAATCAACATTAAAATCGATATTATATTAGTTTATAATACTAACCTATTTATCCATCAAATGTAGCCCTAAGGATTTGTCATTGGAACTGATCACAATCATAATTATGTAGCACTTTGAAATTCTTTGAGAAGGCAGATTTCTTTTTTTTTCCTTTTCTTTAATAGTACATCTGAATACTTAATATTTATTATTTCAGTTTTCTGCTTCATTGGTCAATGAAATAATACAATTGAGTATTTACTTTTCTTCTGTCCTTGGATTACATAATTGTGAATTATTTTGAAAGAAGGAGAAAAGAAATGGATAAATCTTCTGAGTTTTTCTCTCATGGAAATAAAATGAAGACAACTTGCAAGATAGAGATGACTGAATGGGACAACAGGAGGAAAAAAAAAACAGGTCCAGAGAAACTAAGAGCATATAAGTCCTGTTCTTCTCTTTGGCAAAGAAGCCTGACAACTATTTAAAAATATATTAGGAAAAGACACATGAACTGTCTTACCAGAAAATCAGTGCTGCTTTATCACATCTTTAGAAAGTAAATGCAATGTAAGGTTTTCTTGAAAGAATGTATATAAAATCATCTTTTATTCTGACTTTGAGTTTTATTTGTTTTACATTACTTTCACCTAAAAAGAGACAGAACAAGGACACAACAATATTCCTCAGAGCTTCAGAAGAAACAGCTTGTAACCAACAATTTATTTTCAACTTATAGTTCAATTGTGGACAGCCTAAGTAACAAGTCTAGCAGGCCTAGGTTAGGTATGAACCTAATTAACCTAATTAATTTATTAACACAACCTAAGCAGGTTGGTTTAGGTATATTGTGAAAGGCTCCCACAAGGAATGGTGTGCTGCTCAATCCAGTACTAACCAACAAGAAAGTACTTGGAAATGCAAAGGTTGTGGGCAGCCTCAGCTGTAGTGACCAGAGAGATTGTGGAGCTCAGTATTGAATGAAAACACAGCAGGACAAAGAGCAAAATTATAGCCATGGCCTTCTGGAGAGTAACTGGCCTCTTCAGGGACCTGCTTAGAGGAATCCCAGGGAATAGAGCTCTAGGAAAGAAGGGAGTCCAAGAATGCTGGTCAATATTTAAACACCACTTCCTCCAGGCTCAAGACCACTGCATCCTCATGATGAAGAATCAGGCGACAGTGAGACCTGCATGGAGGTCTTACTGCCATTATAATTAGAGCAGTAGATGCATATGGAGTGCTTCTTTTAATGGAAAATAAAAGCTTTATAATTGATAAAAATGAATCCCTTAATACTGGTATATTACAAAGTAATTACAACATGCAAGGAGCATTTTCAAGTGGAATAGTGATGAAAAATATCTGTTATTGAAGATTTTAATATGGTAGTCTCATGTAGTGATATAAAATTAAATTAGTATTTATATACTTAGTATATAAATACTTAATTTGCAATTTTTTTACTCCCTCAGAAGAAGAAATTCAGGCTGGGGTTTTTTTTCTCTGTCAATTCCCTGTTCAGAATATCTTCTTTCCATCATACTCCCAGATCCATGATAATTCTCAAAATATAACATCTCCTTTGAGGTTTAGGATAATTTACTGAGCATATTTCTTTAGAAAAGTCAAATTTATCCATAATGCACATATTTTAGTCCCAATTGTGTTGTTCTTTTCTTTTAGTTGAATAAACAGAGACTAAATTATAGCTGTATTCCCAACTTTGAATCCTGTAACATACTATTCCAGAGTGTATATTTACACACGTGTGCTGGTTGAGGCTGAGGCTGGGGTAGGGCTGATTTCCTTCACTGTGGCAGATACGGGGCTGTGTTTTGGATTTGTACTGAACACAGGGTTGATAATACAGATATGGTTTTTTATTGCTGAGCAGGGCTTACACAGAGCCAAGGCCTGTTCTGCTTTGTATCTGCATGCTGGTGAGGAACTTGGGGGTGCCTGGGACAGGTGAACCCAGCGGACCAAAGGGATACTCCAACCATCTGACATCCAGCTCTATACATGAAGTGGGGGGAAGAAGGAGGAAGGGGGAGATGTTTGAAGGGATGGCATTTGTCTTCCCAAGTCACTGTCACGTCCTCCTGGAGAGAGAGAGAGCCCTGCTCTCCTGGAGATGGCTGAACACCTGCCTGGAATAGGAAGCACTGCATTCATTCCTTGTTTCATTTTCCTTGTGTATATGGCTTTTGTTTTCCCTATTAAACTCTCTTTATCTCAACCCACCAGTTTTCTAGTTTTATCCTTCCAACTCTCTCCCCAGTCCTGCTGGTGTAGGAGTGAGTGAACGACTGCCTGTGGCTTGGTGTTGGCTGCGGTTAAACCATGATACTTCATTACCTGGCTGATTTGTCCACAGTTCTGTACAGTGCATTTGAAATGCTCACTGTGGAATTATCAAGCACTATCTTAGTTGTCATTTCTGGATGATCAGATAAAGCTTGTTCAGTAATTCTCAACAATTAAAAGACACTAGGTAAAGAATTAAAAGTCACTAGGTAAAGAAGGAGAAACTGAAGAAAAATATTACTGACTTACAAGACTAATATGTCTTTAAAATCTTTGCCCTGAATGATGAGACACTGAACTCCATAGAAGGCACAATGAGAGAGCTCCAAACTGAAACACTTACTCTTGGATGCCTATCTGCTCTTTTCTATTTCTGATTATAGTCAATAGGGATGGATAATCAATACAAGTAGTACTGCCTCAGGCAATTTCAGGTCAGGGTGGAGATACCCTTCCAGTATCTGCAACACTTTCTCACCTTACTTAAACCACCATCCAAATGCAGACATCTGAATTTAAATCCTTGAGAATGAATACAATCCTCATAATACGAGTTCAGCAGCATCTTAGTTGATATTGCTGTATGATGTAGTAGAAATTATACATTTCTCTGTTTACTTCACCTCCTCTGCCTAATGGAGAACAAATCAAGAATGTTTCACTTCACACAGATCTCTTCTTCAACAAGACCCATGACATACTGACTTTTCAGGCTCAACCAGCCAGGCTTGCTGTACCTCTCAATATATGCACTCAGAGATGACTTGTGTGTTAGAAACAAAATAGTGTAACTGCTTTTCCTTATCTTTACTGTCTTCACTTTCTTTGTAGTGATTATCCGCATATTGCTGTCAGTTCTTTGCACCTGTACAAGAGATTTAACCACAAATGACAGAAAGAGAGGTAAACAGTAATGGTAAGTAGGACACAAGATCACAAGCTATTCTTCTTGCTCTTACCTGAGTGCTTCAAGCCCTTGTGTTTGCCTGGCTTTTAGGTAGCTCTCAGGATGTGATAAAGGCAGGCCTACTCCTTTTCAGCCCTGTGAGAACCCTGGAGCACTGACCACTCAGTAAAAGGGGCCTGGCACCTAACCAGAGCAGACCATGTGAGACACTTCTCTTTTGAGATCAGTTAGAATGAGAAGAACAACAGTTTGTCACACTATTCACCAATTCTTTCATATTTCTAGGTCCAACAGTCAACAGGGGAGACATGAGATACCAAGTGCTAGGCTACCTTCCCTTCCACCCACAAAGAATTAAAGTCATAACTGATGACAATGATTTATTGAGCACTGCCAGTATGACAGAAAATGCAAAGGGTAGGCCTAATTAACACAGAAGTCTAAAATGGAAACAGCTTTTTCCATTCTTAGGACAAAGGTTTCTATGACTGCCAGTACTCACACATGCACAATACTTACACGTCCCTCTGCTAACCCAAATCAGTTAATTTTTCTTTTCACGCTAGCTGATCCTATTGAGAAAATTGTACCATGAGAAAAAGAGGTTCTACACTTTGCTTTTTTTTTTATTAGAACTGCTTACTAGTTTAAATACAACTCTTAGCTCCCTGATCAAGAATGGACAGTCAGAAGATCTACACTTTCAGCTGCTAACTAAGCATACTACCGTGGAAATTCCAGGGACCAAAGTACAGTACTCACACCACACTAATGTTGCATAGCCTCCTTTCAAAGCAGAATCCCCTTTTTTTATACTGGCCCACCCAGTAATAGAAGCTGGCTGGGAATGACTGCTGAATATCTGGAAAGAATTAGAAAGAGACACCAAAGATCTCATCTGCAATGAGATTTTAATTCAATCCAGGCTATTCAAAGGAAGTAAAAATGACTTTTATGAATTTCCTAAAGTTACTTGCAGATACAGGACAAAGGAGCAAAAGCCCAATCCAGTGAGTCATTGAAAACATTTTATTTCCAGTGAGTCACTGAGCTTCAGAGCACCAAAGAACATTCCCTTATTTTTCCTTATTTCCACTGAGAAAATTGTGATCTGCCAAAAGACACCTGTTTTAAATAGCAATAAATATATCCTGAATGTCTTCATTAGTGGTTTTGATGTATCTTGCAGTTTGATTTTGCAGAAACCTCCGAACAGGAGATTTTATTACCAGAAATTAACTCAGATTTTATCAGATGCCCATCACCACATTTCCTTGTGCAGTCATAGGTTATGCCAATGACTTCCCTTTTTCCTCCTCTGTATCAAGACTAGATATAAATTTGGAGTACAATGTATTTGAGACAAAGAACAAAATAAATTGAGAAAGCAACAACTCATCTGAAAAACTGCTGAAAAAGATAGTTTGAAGTCAGCTCCTGAACTTTGAGGATATTTTCATAACATCTTCCACATAAAGTGTAAAGTATTTCTAGAAAGACGATACATAAACTTAATTGCTTTTAAGAAACATATGTCTGTAGTGTGAAGCAATGAGCTTTGTTTCTAATTTCAGCCCCAACATTAGGAGCAAAACTAGAAAAGGATCACAGTGAGATCTCAAATGTTGCATAAAATTTATTAGAAGGAAGAGAAGCTATACTTCGTCACTTAAAAACATTACCTGACCATTATCCCTACTTCCTCTTCCTCACATTACTTGTTCATGTTATCATGCCCCTGTTCACTGGTTATTACCTCCACAGTATGATGTTTCTAAACCTGCCCTGGATCAAAGGGGATTAAAAGATTCAGAACGCAGAGGCAAGGTCAGGCATCAAAATGAAACACTATAATATTTCATGTATTTCTTGTGAATCATAAAAACTTGCTTTTAACCTACTGTATCCTTCATGGATACAGCTGATCTCATTTAACTGAATCTCTATTCCCCTCAAATTCCACTTCAGCCTCTGAGTCTCTGTGAAACGAGTTGCCAAAATGCTTGCATACATATTTTGACTTTTATAACTGGGAATTCAGAGCTGACTACCAATGACATATTCAAATTTACCAGTTGCCCATTTAGCTGATGCAGTAGCAGATATGTACCTCACGTACCCTCCAAAGGCTGTCACACAAAACCTTCTAGTCACAGCCTAGACTTCATGTCTCATCAAAGCCTTTATTAATTATTTTCTCAAGGATCTTGGATCCACAGTTTAAGATCTCTTTGTACCTTCTTCTCTACCTCTCTGACTTTATCAAGCTCATCCCTCTTTCTGTTATTTTAGCTAATTTTCCTTAATTTCTCAAAAAAACTTTCTTTCTTGAATTGCATCTGTTTCAGGAGGACATGAACATTATTGTATTCTCAGAATCTGAGAGATGAAAACAGCTTTATGACCTTAGAATACTATTTTTAAATAAAAACTCACAATAGTTAAGAACTTGTTTAAAATTACCCCCAAACCCAAGCTGTTTTCTTGGTAATGACTTAAATTTCAACATTTATTAACAATATCTTGCAGCAGGCCCAGAATTCAGTAAAAGGGGGCAATAATGAGGTCCATAAAAATGTTTGAATAAAAAACCCATATTAGAATCAGGGAAAGAAAATACATTCTATTTAAAATATTTTTATTGTATTGTCTTTAAAACAGAATTAATTCATGAACAGTAGAAATCCCTTTGTTTATGAAAATGAAATATGCCATGACTACATCTATGAGCATCAACGACCTAACACATAAAATCCATACCTAATCTAGACCCAGACACATATTTTCCTTACCAGTTCCTTTCTTTGCAGCTACCACAGCCCAGTTGTTCAGAGAAAGTCTAAGTAGTTCCCTATGTTAATTCTGTGGTCCCTCTTCAGTAATACATTTACCACATGCAGAGCATTGGAAGTCAACTCAAGTTCTTGTTATTAATCATTAGACATATGCGTATCTAGGGTCTCAGCATTAGATGCTTAACTAAGTTTCACCCTTAGTTACTATTGAAAAGGTTGTTTTTTTTTTATTTCAAAGGAGATGTTATGAAAATGGCAAAAGGAAAAACAAGGCAGTTGGCAAATTAAAAAAAAATACAGAGATATTATGAAACTCATTAACACAAAGAATCTAATTAAAACAGTGGAGAGCTTTTCATCACCAACAAATTAACCATTTCCTTAATACATAGTGGGTGAGAGGTTGTAACATCTGACAGATGTTACAGATGTAGAATAATGTTTTTTTCCAATATGAGGAACAAAATCATTTGGAGCATCCGTCATTTTTAAAACACACTAGGAATTCAAACAGCACAGGAAAGTGCTGTGCTGTGCCCTGGTGGACAAATGCAAATAATTAACTTACATCCTGTTCAGTTGAAACAGCCCATTTATGGAGCTTGCCTTTTTTACTTAGTGTGAATTGCTTACAAAAACATCACAGAGTTTCCAGTCTTTAAAATTTATGTTTAGACATTAGTTCAGAGTGGGGTTTTTTCACCTTATGACAGCAGTTATCATGGTCATCTGCAACTCAGTGTAGCTTAACTGATTGCCATGAGGTTGAGGACGGGGTGGTTCTGCTCACTCTTTGGATCATAATCTGCTGTGTTTCACTGTGAATCCTTTCAGCCTGAAATGCTTTAGTTGTAAAATGTAAGTAGAGTCGGCAGAATGATGAGATCACAAATAAGTAACTGGCGAAAGGATAGGTCATGAAAAACTTATACAAGGCTTTGTTTCATGCACAGATTTTTGGCTAAGTGAAAGCCACCAACTAACATTTAAAGTTAGTTTATACTCCTGTGTATAACTGAACCAGCTCTACCGTCTCGAGAAAAAACACAGAAGAACCTTACAGTTTACTTATTATTAACAGACATTTTCCCTATTCTGGGACAAGTACTTTATGTTCTTGTTGATCATTCAGACTCACAGAGAATGGGGGTTGCACTTCATTTTTAAAAGAAAAGAAGTTTAGGAGGGTATAAGATAACCTAGTTTAGGAGGGTGTTAGATGAGGTCTAACACTTTGTCAACACAATCATGTAGGCTTTGGGAACATAACCCCATCACCCCTCAATGCACGTATTTAGAACTGCTGCCCCACACTGGACAAAAATAACAGATCCAGTTCCTGCGCTGTTCACTGTGGACACACAGGCATGTCCTAGTCATGTCATCTGTTGGGGGCAACTTTATTTCCAACCAGGACAGCACCAAGCTAGCAGATCTTCTTTGAAGGATCTATAGAGCAGATGACATGTCCATTATCCTCAGAGAGATTGGCTTTGGCACCTTAACATGTAGGTAATTCGGTATTACCCAAGAGAAACCAGCTTACTTCAGCAAGGCAATCAATAAGGCAATAACACAGCCAGATAATTTACAATAGCAAGAGATATGTGCTGACTGTAATGGACAACTT
>WBNO01009315.1:0-81087 GCA_013400575.1 Peucedramus taeniatus
ACCCAATACCATCCAAGGTATTACAGGGAGCTATGTATGAGAAGCAATACAGGAAAAATGTGGTGCATGACTGGTGTGAATAACTATGGTGACAAACATGTGAGCATAAAGAAAAATGACTCATCACCTATTCACTAATACTATTGAAGTTGATTTAAGTGCAATTCTTCACTTCCCCTCCTCCCCAGTAGAATGTGGTTTCAAGAATATTCAAGGCACAGGAGAAGAACAGGTTTACAGAGCCAGGGAGTACAAGCAATGACAGTATAATCTGAGCTGCTGTGGAGCTGTACCTGGAGAGAGAGGCTTAGTGGAGCTATTTGAGGAGGAAGGACAAAATGGAAGAAAAAATACAGAAGAAAAAAAAGGAGTATACAGGACAAAAAGCAAACAAGAAAAAAACAGGCAAAAATGATGGATAGAATACAGAAAAATTAGAAACATAAATAACGGGAATAACTTGAATACACTCTTTTTTCCCCTTAACTATCAGTAAAAGCCTATTGTGTTAATAAACATTGAAAATTGTGACAAGTGTGGAGAAAGAAGTCAAAGCAATTTGATAACTAGCTTATTAAAAATGGGAACAGAAAAAACAAGGAAGAACAGGTATTTCAAAAGCATGCAGACTGGTTGAGAGGGGTCTACAAGTACTGTTTTAGCCATAGCAGGTGATGTTGGAGTTTATGTGATGGTGATAAATATTATAGACTGCTTTCCTTTGACAGTGAATCTCATGAAAAATATAGTAATGGATCCAATTCTAAGATCTAACTTGAAGATCAGGATGTCCTACTGATGACAGTCAAAAGAACTAAATATTCTGAGGTGCAAAGTCAAATGATAACAGATAGAGCAGCATTCCTTCACTCCCTAGTTACAAAACAGTAGTTTAAATGCAATGGCTTCTAACCAAGAGTCAAGACCTGCTGATGAGAGGCAGTATTTGAGTAGACATGGATTAAAATGCTCTGCTGAACTCCAGAGTACCCAAACCACAAAAAACATAAATTCTCTTTCAAGTCAGGGATGACTGCAGAAATATTTGGAACATGGTCATTGCCTTTCATAGTTTAAATAAAAACTCAACTGCCTACCTATATACCAAGTCAAAAGTGCTCCTCGAGTTAAGTATGTAAATTTCTTTTGCTCTGTTATGGGATTATCTAATATGCCAGAATATTACTTTTCCTTACATGTTTTGTTTTGGTGAACATGAGTCAAAAACCAAGTTAGAATACAAATAACCTGAGCAAATAGTAAGAAAAAAAGCTCAACAGCTCAGTAGAAGTGTCATTATGCTGGAAAGCTTAAGTAGCAACAGAGGGGAAGTAGGAGTTCCAACTATTCAAACAAAATTGATTTTATTCCTTTAATTTTCAACTACCAGAAGCATTTGAAGTGTTTGTATGGCCATCATTCTAGTATTTTTCTGCATGCAGCTCAGATTAACCTTTTTCCAACAGATACTGTGTACTGTGTTTATCTTTAATAGCATCCAGAATGGCTGGACACTTCCTTTCTTGAAATCAGATCCTGTTACTGATGCTGCTGAAGGGCTGCTTTGAAGTACATGTTAGAAAATATAATCCTTCTATGTCATTCATTACTTGCATTATTAAATAAAGTCAGTCACTGTACAGATGGGATAAATAAGACACATTCTGCTCCAACAACTCAGAATCAAACTATGAGGAAGAAAGAGAACAGATGGATACAGGAAGAGTGGGGAGTACAATGAAAACTATTTTGGTTAAGGTGGTAGGAGGACATGTGTCAATCTAGCTATATTTGTGGGATAATTTTAAAAACAAATTCAAAGGAAGTAGCCTGGTAGATGTTTACAGAGAGCCTGTGGGACAACATGACAAGGGCTGAAAATCCAGCAGGCACTGGAAAATCTTGCTACCAAATGAGCAAACATAAGAAAAGTGAAAACAGCTCAGTCTTGACGCACAATGAGGAAAAATGTGTAAAAATCCATCCAGGGACAGACATCATCAAAACAACAGCCAGGAAAATGACGTGCATAAAGCAAAACCATGATGGTCAAATGCAGAGAAAGCATAGTGTAGCTGAGATTCCAGAAAATAAGAATCTGAAAAAGAATTCTGGCTGCACAGATGCCTAGGGAAGGTTATGCCTATAAAAAAACCATATGGAAAGAAATATGTATGTTTTTTATGAATCTGAATTCTTAAAAATGAATTCATCCTTAGTTTAAGCAAACAGTGCTGAAATACACATTTATGCATCATATTAACACTAAACTGACACTGCTAGAACTCTATACAATAATTTCATTTTCTGAAATAAAACACAAACCTGAGAGACCATTCCTTGCAGTTATTGTCAAGGCTGTCTTTTCCCCAACACTCATAAATTTACCCTTACTGATTTTATATTTTCTAAGATTATAGAATCATAAAATGGTTTGAGGTTCAAAGGGACCTTAAAGATCATCTAGATCCAAACCCTCGACCAGGTGAAGAAACACCTTCCACCACACCAGGTTACTCAAAAATCCTCCATTCATATCTACATTTGATTAAGTTCAGTAGTTCTTTGTCACAAGCAAGCTGTGTTTGGTAACTATCGCTCCCCATAATTTGATGAATATTTAGAATATTCTTCTGAGCTTCCACTGCTGAACATCAAAATTAATTCCTAAGTCATGGTTTCCTCTTTTAACGAGGGATGAGCTCAGTCAGTATTTGAATTATAAAGCAAAAAATGCAATGGAAGATTCAAAAGAGGAGTTCAGGAATTATGTGATTTGAGTACAAAGGAAGCTATAAATGGAGTAAGGTGACCTGGACATTCAAATTCTTTACTCTAGCAAAGACACAGGAGCATTTTAGGACTCTTAAGAGAGTCAGGGAATGGACCACATTATCTTCAAATTCCCTTTAGAACCTAGATTCTATTTTCTTGCAGCATCTTAAACTGGCTTAATAGCAACAAAATAAATGGCACTGCAGTCATCTTGAAGTTACGTGGGTTTTTTTAATTCTGAAAAGAAGAAGAGTACACTGGGAAGCAAAGCAATGTCATGTTCCCATAGCTTTTCATTATTCATGTATTTAAAATACTTTCAGTAACTATTTAACTACGAACTGAATGTGTTGACCTGAAATTAATATGCTGATATGAAAAACAGAGAGGTTTTTAATATGGTTTAATTTTAAAGAACCAAAACGAGGAGAGATGTTTATAGTTAAATGCTCTCAGAGAATATTAATAGCAAAAAAACTGAATTCTGAAAATAGTAATCTCAGTAATTGTATCTTTGCTTATCCAAAAGGCTATCAACCAAGGAAATACTGCATTTATTTTCAAATTAGGTCTGAATTCTATAGGAGGCCAAAAGTCTTATTATTAAACTTAAGATAGAAAACAGTCCAATAGAGTGAATCCACTTTGCCTATTTAACAAAATTCTCTTATAAGCCTGGTTATGACAACAAAAATTTACTGCTTATTGGCAGCTTGTGTACTTATTTTAGCAGCTTTTCCACTCTTTGAGCCACAGAAGAAAAAAGCCGAGACAAAAGCATGATTTTGCTTTTTCCTTATCAAGAAACTAAATAGGAAAATGTATAATCTTTTACTCATAATTATAGTAACATCTACAGAGATCATGAGATCAATCAGTCATAAGATAATCTTCAAAACCCATTGATACTAAAAGGTAATTCAGTTCAGCTCATTCATCTTAAAAAATGCCTTGACCCTGCAGGGCTAAAGCTGCCCTAAATAGCAGGATCTATTACATAATCCATACTTAGGCTTATGTCACCATGCTGGAGGGTTCTCATTTGAAGGAGATCAAAATCACCACTATTTAGCACAGGCTTTAAGTCTTTAGCATTCTTAAACAAAGAATTCCTGGACCAAACTGGCCCCCATGTAAAATACTGTGGTAGGACTCAACAAAGTCAGACATATAGAAGTTTACAGGAATCCATATAAGCTAGTAGAAAGAAATCTTTTCTGAAGAGCAACAATTCTAAAATACAAAAATCTGGGCAATTAGCTTTTGCCTTACTTCTAACCAAGGATCTAAACTGCTTAAGACACTGGTGACACTCACCACATAAATGGAGATGATTTAAGTAGTAAGCACACACATCTACCAGGTCTTACAATAGCACAATATATTTTGTGTTTGGTGCTGCTGTGGTTTAACACCAGCCAGCAACCAAGTGCTGCAACATTTGCTTACTCCTCCTGGGTGGGATGGGGGAGAGAATCAGAAGAGTAAAAGTGAGAAAGCTCACGGGTTGAGATAAAGATACTTTAATGGGTAAAGCAAAAGCCCTGCACACAAGCAAAGCAAAACATCATCCTGTGTAAGCACTGCTCAGCCACAACAAAAAACATCTCTGCATTATCAGCCCCATTTTAAAGCACTCTATAACACAGTCCCATACCTGCTACTAGAAAGAAAAATAACTGTCCTGGCCAAAACCACCACAGCATTTTAGATCAATCTCTGCATCTACCAATAAGATATGTGAAATAATATTTTGCCACTCATGATATTTATGTTTGGTAATTTATGTTTGGTATTTATGTTTGAAACTTCAAGTAAATAGGGCAACTTAAAATTTTCAGGTATTTTGACAGTTCTATGGTTTGACTAAAGTTCACAGTGTCTGAGGAGTACATGCTGTGAATCAAGGGGAGATCTAGAAATTCCAAGTGGGTAAACTTTCCTTGCTGCTAATTTGAAAGTCACTGCTTATGGGAGAGTTTGTAAAGGAAGGCTGAGGGTATAAGAGCATTAGTTTTTTCTTTTTGGGGAAAAGGAACAAAACAAAGAGACTGAAATTTGGAGGAGAGCAGAGAAGCAAATCAAAGAATAGAACAAAATCGTGGAAGATAACGGGAGCTACAGGATGCTAAATATCAGGCAGATAAAAATGTATTTGTATATAGAAAGCTTTTGCTCCAATTGAGTCATGCAAGACATGGCTGTAAATGCTTTGGCTGAGTCTTTGGCAACATTCCTGTTTCTGATGCAAAATGTGATGCATCACTTTGAGCAAATTTGTAACATTATTTATAAAACAGTTAAAAGTTCAAAAGAAAACAAGCATGTTTAAACAACAAGGTCAGCCATGCTATCAAAACAAGCAGGAAACCTTCAAAACTGAGTTGTGTCCAAATGACAAAACTGTTGCAAAATATCTGTTAAAAAGGGTCAGTTTGTGAAGGGGTCAAGAAGTACTTATACCATCTACTGCAAATATATATCAGACCCAGGAAGAGAACTTGTGGGAATAACACAGAACCAGAGGGCATCCACCCAACAGATTTAGAGAAATACAGGAATCAAACATCTGAACTACTGTCACATAATTATCAGAAGGCAATGTTCTTCTGACAATTCAAGTTTCACCAAGGTTCTTGAAGACATTGGGCTACCACAACAAAAGAAGAAAAGTTCTCATATAGAGAAAGAGGAGAGCAAATGGTTAAAAAAATCTCAGTGTGAAGAAAGATCATTCCCTTTGCTTCCTGTAACCTTGTGTTTTCATTTGTGGAAACGACAATACTGACAAGCTACTGTCCATGTATAAAATACTTGTAATTTCCAAATTCAAGATGTAATTCTATGAATCTTTGCTTTCTATGATTTGAAATGTCTTTTCACTCTTACTGAATGTGCCTAAATTACAGTAATCTCTTTTTTTTGTATGAGGATTTTGTTGTTTGGTTGTTGGGTTTTTGTTGGGTTTTTTTTTTTTGCTATTATAAGTTTTGGAAAATTAAAAAAATGCAGTAAGTTCTGTATAATATTTTTTAAAAGCAGCTTGTACTTACCTGCTTTCTGACACTGTACTATCTTCTCATATAAGCTATCTGTATTTTCAACCAGAGTCCTGATGGTGTGAATCATCTGTGGGGAAATTAAAAAAGACAGAATATCAGTAAAATTAAATTTTTACTTAAAAATTTTAATCTGCAAATGACTGAAATTGAACTCAAATCGATAAACTAATATTTATTATTAATATAATGAATACACTCATTTTCCTGGTCATAATGAGGCAGAGAAGTGCCCTAAACGTAGCATAAAGGCATAAAAAATACAATAATCTTGGGCTGGGATCTGTAAATACTGGAGCAAAATGTCTACTCCACAGTTCACTGCCTATCGAAGCAACTGGAAATGATAAAACCAGGCAATTCACTTTTGGTGGCTTGAGTGAGATAACCTGGATGCAATTTTCCTCTTCCTCATTCACTCCAACATTCAGGATAATGATCACTCATGACCCAGTGCTTGCTTTTTCCTAGGCATCATTCCACTGTTTTTCCAGATTTTTTTCCTCTACATTTTCCTTTTTGTGGCTTGACCTGCACGTATGTCTGAGACAACATTTTATGGAAGAAAACAAATCACTTGAGGCTGGTAGTGGAGGACAGGAAAAATAAATTATTCCTTCAGCTGATGTTTCTAAGCAAAAAGCCTTTCAGGGAATCCCAGCTGAATGCACAGTTACTAAGATGGAAGCGTGCAGAATTTTCAGCCTAGGGTACTGAGAAGTAACAACTTTGCTTCACACCATACCCACTGACGTCTCTGGTTTGCACTCAAGCAGACAATTTTCTCTCCACTAAAACAATGACTAAATTTTTGACATGTTACTTATGTGGGTGTTCATGTGGAACTTGCTTTTCCTTAGGAGACCACAGTTGGCTTTTATGAGGAGGAACATTCCATGTTACAGGGAAAAGAAGCCCAAATCTCTCTAACACTCCTCCTCAGAGAAAAATTACTGTAAGAGGCATGATTTCCTCACACATATTAGAAGGAGCCTTCTCCAGCTGAATGACATTGAGGCTGTTTTTCTGAACATTGTTCCAAATAAGGCATAAATCAATTTGGAGAAGCAAGCAAGCAAGTCTCAGATTTTTGATTGTGACAAGTGTGCAATCAAGTGAGGAGGAAAAACACCTGCACAGACAAACTACTCTACAGGCTTCTATAACTGTCAGCTGCACAAAAATCTGGTTTAAACAAATGACAAAGCATTTAAAAATAAATCTAGTTCTATTTCTATTATTTCGGTTTGAACCAATAAAGAAAATGATGCAAACCCTGAATTTTGTAGTTCATGCTATACACAAACAGCATGTGAAAAAGCAACTTTAGAGTACGTGGAGTTCATCATACTGGGTAATTTAATTTAATCCTCACATCCCTATTAATCTCTATTTAAAGTATCTACTTAGCCTGATTTATATTATGCCAGTTGTCAGGGTTGTTTTAAATAAATGTAAATTATAACATATGAAGTAAAAATAACTTGATCAGGTTGCTAAGCTGCAAATGAAAAAGTTTAGCTTACCCCATTTTTAACTGGATTGTTCTTTGAATATAAATATCAATTTTCACTCAAGCAAAAACTACCTATAAATAGAATTATGCTGATTACTATTTAAGTGCAACAAATTGAAGACAATTTAAGAGAATACTATATTTCACCCACATAGGGAGCACTGCAAACTGACTATTCCTAATCAGTCAAGTAGAAAGCACCATTTCACTGTTTCATTACCATTCCGTCTCTAAAACAGAATTCACAAGTTGAAATAAGATCATCGTAAATTTGTTTGACAGGCAAGGATTTACCTGTTTCAATATGTATGCAACATAACACATTTGTCTCTGCAATGAACTTAAATGGAGAGAACCACAACACAGCTGATGTCAGCTGTATACTTCCAATAGCTGATGTTATTTTGCTAACTAGCTGAAAGGAAACTGTAAAGCAGGTTTTTCTGAATCGAAAATCACCTTGAAAAATGAAAAGCTGAGCACATATGACTCTTGGGCTTTTCTGGGATGCTAATACACAATAATAAGGACTAGAGAGTGATTCCCTATCAATATGAGTCCTTTCACCTGAGCACTCTTTTGACTGGAGTTCATAAAAAAAAGAGAACAACTGGGCTGCTTGTTTAAGGTATTTGTTTTGAAGGAATTGTAAGAAATATTACAACTGCTCTATGCTGTTTTCCTGACCCCATGCCAGGAAAATAACATAATTTCTAAGTCATCTCAGTTAGGTCCTATTCCAGACACAGAACATATCTATCTGCTCTGCTTCCTTCGTATGCCCTACATGAACATCAGATAATTTAGAAGCAGTGGAGACCCAGTCTCAGCTGATTAGAAAACTTACTCTGAGACACTGCACTGATTTTCAGAAATAAGAGAATTCTAAGATGAATATAAATGCTTATATTACTGCTTTTTTGTTTACTTTCTGTATTGACAGAACAAGAAAGTTTTGCTAGTTCTGCAGATAAAAGGAAAAGAAGCTAATAGCTGTATTACTGTTCTTTCATCTTGGTCAAGCTAACACTGAAGAATTTATAATAACATGCCAATTTCGTACTTCACAGTTCCAGTATGGAAAGCTGCTAAATATCCTCAGATCAAAAGGAATGCCCTCTTTGCAAGTTCTGAAGAAAAATGGCAATGCATTTCTTGTGGCAGAAATTATTCTAATACCCACTTTTATATTATCAAGACCAGTAACAGTTACTTTCAATACCTTCGGCCTGTGAAATACGTACAAAGCTGTATTTAAGATTAACAGCACTGCAGAGCAAAACTGGCTGAGCTAGCAATAATTCAGGGGTTGACTGCCACTACCATTCAATCACTATTATGGAGTACCCCAATTTTCAAATGTCCTTCCCTAAGAAAATAATAGAGCAGTATGCTGTGTGCATGAGTAGGTGTCACCTTCTATTTGTGCTTGATTAATAAAGTAATAGTTCATTATAATTTTATTCTTACATTGCTCTTCACCACGCAGTCATCTTTTAGTATGGATTCAGCTATTTGTTAAATTACTCTTATGGAGTGATGGAACATATGAATTCTTTCAAGCCAAAGTTATAACCTCATGAAAACATTCATGTAGACATTCACAGAGACTGAAAGACTTTTGGCAGACACAGCATATGGAACAACTATGTATAAATGGCTATATTTAAACAGAAAATTAGTCTAATCCAAATGAACTAGTAGGTATATGTGGGATTGATATAAAAGTGAAATAGAAAATGATGAGTAAGCAGGAGCTTCAGTGTGAAAAACACTATGTGTGCAGTAGAGTAAGACATGGAAATCTCAAGGCAAATTAGTCGTGGAAATTGAGGAGAAAGACCATGTAGAATCTACTCTACACTGAACTAGTCTATATTGAACAAGCCAATCAACAAGTAGATATTTTCTAACCACATTCAACTTCTAGAATATTATCAGTGACAAATCTGGAAAGAGAAATGGAAACAAACATAATAGGGAACAACCAGTTACCACCTGATCATTAAAAATGTATTGCAAATTACCCATGCATACTCAAGAAAAGAACACATGCTACGTGAAGTTTAGTAAACTATATTTTCTAGCAAGCCTTTTACAATACTGATTCACATTTCTAACCTATGTTGCTTTTTTTCGGGAAGCAAAGATTCAAAAGATCAAAAAATGTATTTTAAGTATAGAACTTATAAGATATAATGCTGAAATTGCTTCAACTCTCCTTTCAATTCCCAGCCCACCACCACACCCCAATCTCAGCATGACCAGAGAACTTCTCAGGTACTCATTTCAGATTGGACTATTCTACTTTTTTTATTGGTCAGTGGAAAATGGGAAAGGCAGAATGGTATGATTTATGTGCCTTGAAGTCATCACATTTTTGCAGAGGCCAGGTTAATAGTTTGATCTATTTGTTGTATTCTTCAAACTCTATTGGTTAAATCATGCAAGCATTTTACCTAGTCATTCTAACAAATGGATAAATCTCAAGAAAGATACTTTTAAAAATTAAATTATTATTAAGGGTGTTCAGAAATAAACACTAAATGATTAGCCCAGAATTCTCAATGAGGATTTGAGACCTGTTTTATATATATCGTTCCTACCTTAAAAAAGCCAATGATGATGGTTAGAAATCACAATTGTTGCTTCAAACTGATGGAACTGCATTAACAGTTCATCACTTACGTGACGCTGTCCTCACAAACCAAATGAAAAACTCATATACTGAAAAAATCTATCCTCCTTCTCAGCAAAACAGAACTCTATTATTAAGATGGTTACGTAAATTATATATATAAATGTCTAGACTACTCTTTAGCATAGTTTTTTTATGTTTCAAAGTTTTTTGTCTGATTTGTTGTTTTATGAAAGAGTTAAGTGCTATGAACTAACACCATGTAGACCAATGCAAGTGCTCACATGTATGTACACATGGATGTATTTGAAACCGTTTATTTAATTTCAGCTGAATTTGAACAAGATCTATTTCTACTAGGCTCACACAGACAGGTCTTCTGGTAGAAGATAAAACATTCTGTTTATGCCCTCAACTTGTGAAAAATATGTAACTGAACTCAACTGTAAACATTTTAAATATCACATTTAACACAGGCCTTGGGAAAGAAATCTTTCAAAAACCCCAGGATTTATCCAATCCTCTGTGGAACTGGTTGGTAGCACACAAGGAGACAATCAGCTGCATTTTAAAATGGAAAAATCAACCAATTATAAACTGTGTCTGGCTGATGAAACTCAGTGAAAGAAAACACCTTCACTGACACAATTGCAACACCAAGGATGAGTGTTATTTTTAGCAAGAAAAGCACACCACACATTTAAATTTCGACATCTGTAAATGTGTTGCCAATACAGCTAGACCTACATTCCAATAGCAAAACTGAGACCACTCTTACAGTAGGTATCAATCAAATCTTTATTAAAATGGTGCTCACATTCCACTTTCATCCAAACCCCTGCATATTAGATATATTTCTGAAATCACAAACTACACCATTTCTAATAAATGTATGTATCTTTAGTATTCAGAAGCCAAACTGGAGCTCTTAACAGCAGTAATAAACATGCAATTTGCATTTTCCAGACATTTTATTAAGCCCAAGATGGTACAAATAGCACCAATATCAAACAGCACTTCAAAAGAACAGGAAATCAAACACAGGGCATCCCAAACTGCTAACACCATCTGCACCACTTCAAAAGTGCTACACAGTGAGGATCAGAGGCTGCTACCATTGCCCCAAGCAGTACTAGCAAGGAAAGGAACCCTGGTAAGGACTCCTTATAAACTCTTTGCCCTCAAGAACCATTATAGATACCAGGACCTCAAACAAAACATGGTCAGCTCTAAGAGGATGTCTGTAAAAATTGTACTCAAGCAGTCCAGTATTCAATGTCAATGCATCAGAAGGCATCTTTGTTGTGGCACTGGAACGAGTAGAAGAACTGTTCTTAGTCCTTTCAGTGACAACTGCTTGCTCTGCAGCTCTGCTTGCTCTGCAGCTGCATGAGGAGTTGTTTTAAACTGTATGTGCTGCCTTTTGTTTTCTACTCGAGAAGAATGTTGTTATAGCAAAGAAGAAAGGAAATTACTGTAAAATCAGATTGCAAACCTCACAATTCAAATGAATCGTTCTAACAGTGTTCTAACCACACCGAAAGAATTCTGAAACATCCAACTTCTAACAGGACCACCATAAACAACAGAAGTCAGCTTCTACCAATAAAAAAAAACATTCACAATTTTCCTCTGCTCTGCCAAGACTGTCACCACGTTGTAGAAGGCTACACATTGGCTAAGCTTGATTTCCCTTTAGTAAACCCATGCTGAGTTTTTCCAGTCTCTTTCTTGTGAGGTCACAGCTGGAGCATTCATCCCAGTTTGGAGTTTTTCAGAACAAGAAATATATGGACTACTGTCCAGAACAAAGCCACAGAGATTTAAAGAACTGGAAAATATTTTATATGAGGAGAGGCCATGAGGGCTGGGACTGGTCAGCCTGGAGCAGAGACAGCTCAGGGGGACTCTCAGGTGGTCAAACACTGGAAGAGGTTGCCCAGACTGACTGTGGAGTCTCCACACTTGGTGATATTCAACAGCAAACTAGACACAGTCCTGGGCAAGCTGCTCTGTCTGATCCTGCTTTGAGCAAGGGGTTGGGGTTAGATGATCACCAGAGATGCCTTCCAACCTAAATGACTCTCTATAAAAAAGAATTACAGTAAAGTTGACATCCAGTCAGAAGAACTGAACTTTCTGGCTCAAGACAACAATCAGTAATAACCTCATTATAGATAGAAATCAGGTGTGGCTTTGCACAGAAATTTCAAAGCTCTGTAAACAAAAGCTGATCTTTCTCCTATCCAGATGCAGTCCAAAGTACCAAGGTAAGAAAATTAAGCTGCTAACTGCTACTTCTCTACACACAGAGGACTCATCACATCAAACCAAACTTCCTTCAAAGCAGTAAAGTTTTTAGCAAATGTATTGTCTAAATTAGAAAATATTTCTTCAACTATGCAAGAAAATAAGTTTAGCATAGAAGCACAGAATTACTGAAGCTAGGAGGGACCTCAGGAGGTCATTTGGTCCAACCCCCTTGCTCATGCAGGGCCACTTACCATGGCTGGCTGCCCAGGGCCATGTCCAGATGGCTTTTGAGTATCTCCAAAGCTGGAGACTCCACAATCTCTCTGGGCAACCTGTTCCAATGTTCAGTCACCCTTACAGTCAAAAAGTGTTACCTGATGTTCTGACAGAGCCTCCTGTTTCTCATTTCATGCCTTTTCTCCTGTCACTGGGCACCGATGAAAATAGCCTCTCCCTGGCCTCTTTGCACCCTCTCCTCAGGCACTTATACACTTTGATAAGATCCCACTCAGCCTTCTTTTCTCCAGACTAAACACTCCCAGCTCTCCCAGCCTTTCTGTGTAGGAGATGCTCCATCACCTTAGTGGCCCTCTGTTTGACTTTTCAGCACATCCATGCCTCCCTGGCACTGGGGAACCCAGGACTGGACACAGCACTGCAGGTGTGGCCTCAGCAGCACTGAACAGAGGGGAAGGATCACCTCCTCTCATGCATAACTTATAATCAAGTAGTATGTTTCTCTTTAGACTTTAAACCACTGCCCTCTTCCAAAAAACATGCAGATGAAATTTCCATTATGCTTACTGAATTTACTGGCATATTATGACAAAAATGTAATGCTGTACCTGACAGTGGCAGTTTATCCATTTAAGTGGGAAAAACATAGGAACAGATTCATGGTTTAACTTTTTCAGCCTACCTTTCCTCTCTCACCTCTTTTTGAAATGTTTTATATTCTAGAAAACACATACATGGAAAACTTTTTTTTTACTTCAGAAAGAAGCAAGACAAGATTATGCCATAATACACTTCAGGATCAAAAGATATGAAATCCACTTACCAAAACTAATTCTTGTAGGCCTGAGAAAAAATAGGGCATAGTCTGTTCTTAATTCTGCAGTATCCCAAAATGAATTAATTTCCCCAGTTTAAGAAAATCTACCAAAGGAACAAACAGTCCACAAGTCCTCCATTACAGAGTCCTCTATTTGTTCTAAAGTCCTCACGAGTCAAGTATATGAGAAAGACTAGGTAGAAGACAGAGTAAATATAATAATCAGCAGCTTTCTTCCAAACTATGCACCCAAGAACAATAAACTCTTTTAAATCCAACAGTCCCTGCTTTTCACTTTCCTGATAATCTGGTTTTGTAGCAAAGTTATTTTCATAATTTTAAAACTAAAGCTGATAGAATGAAAAATCATGTGAAAAGTGGACAATAAGTAAGGACAAGTATATGAAATGAAGATATCCTCTATCTGTATAAGAAGCAAAAATCTATCATCTGTGTGAAAAAATTAATAGATAGTTAATAGGTTATTTCTGAAATGAGAACTATCAGTAGCAGCTCTAGTAGCCACAATTTTTTTTTACACAGATGGAATCGAAAAGACAAACACCAAATTTAAAATTTATTGAGAAAGAGAACTCCTATTGGAAATATGTAATACATATGAGAAGTTGCTATGCATCTGACCTATTTTTATGCTCTTCCATAAACATTTCATTGGGCTACATTAAAACAGGACAGAAAGCTACACGCACTCCTCTTCTAAGTAGCCATATTATTTTATGCTCTTATGAATACTGTGAGTCAGCCATTAGACATAATGGGATTAGTGAGAGCATACAAAAAGCTTCACCATGCTCTCAACAAGGAATGCAGAAATCTTGACTTCACAGAAGCATTAAATTGTCATTATCAGAGCTTTTCAATCAATGCAAAACAGCTCATACTTTACAACATTTGGCACTGGAGTCTTGAGTACCCAAAATTAGATATTTGCTTTGTGGACTGAAAAAGCCCAGCATAAGCTAAGGTTATCATCTGCAGCTCTGTTTTTGGAAGCATAATTACAACCTTCATGCTGTTATAAAACAGGAAAATAAAAACTGATAATAACCAGCACAACTCTTTCTGAAGAAACTGTCCAAGCCATTCACTATATTTTCCATGAATGCTTTGTTTTCAGTCTTTGTGATGGACTAACAGCCACACAATCAGTAACTATTTCAATTCATCTCAAAATCCAGGATCTACAATTACTATAATTTATTAAACATGGCAAAAACCATTACCTGGGCTTATTTGCAATATTAAATTGCAATGAATGATGTATGTGTTCCCTTAGATCTCTTCACCACCAAACTATATCCATTTATTACTTAAATAGACAGTTCTATTCTACAGAGACTGATAATGAAAGTAAGCAATACTGTAGAAAGCCAGAGGCAATAATGGAAACAGTGAGACACTGTGTGTTATCACAATTTAAATACTGCATTTGTGTTGCCAACTCTAAAATTTACTGTTTTAACACACACTATAACAATCTACCACTAAGACTGAGAAAGTTGTTGAGAGTCTAAGCAGCTACATACCTCACACCTCGATGATCTCTGCAAATCTGGGGGCAGCATTAATTCATACATCTTCCAGAGTGCTTAGCTACTTTATCTAGATCAAAGTTGCAGGAGCTATACCTACTATCTCTAATCCACCTACTGGAAAAACACACCCTTACAGCAAAAATCAACACAAGCAACTGTCTTTAACAGTTCTTTTCCTGTTGGAGCACTAGGTAGAGTCCAACATTCACTTTAGCTCTCAGAAAAGATCTAACAACTTAAAAAGTCTAGAAATGTAATGGTAACTTTATTTTAATATGAGCATTTGAAAGGAAACTTTGTCAAATGCTTTGGAAAATCTAACCAGACTGATCTGCTGTGTCTACATGCTTTTTGACATCAAAGAACTCCAAGGGATTCATGAGCCCTTCATTTTATAAAAGCTGTATTGACTCTTCCCCAACATGACACATTTCTCCATGTTTCCTCTAATTTTCTTCTTTAAAACAGTTTCTACCCATTTTCACAGTACAGATGTCAGCCTGTCTGATCTGTAATTTCTTCATCTTCCCTGGAAATCTCTTAAAACACTGGTACCACACTAACAACTTTAATAGTCAGTTTCAAGTGAGAGAATACACACAAAAATTAGCAGTTTTGATACATCAACTCTTGAGATCTTTCAGAACTCTTAAATGAGTATTTCCACTTTCTGGTGTATTATTTTCCCAGTCTTTTGCCTTTCCTATGTAATATCTTCTGTCAGCATTTCACTTACAGATGAATTCTGCAATTAGTCTTTCATAAAGAAGTGTTTCATGTGAAACCCTGATCTCTACAGGTATATGGATGCAAAAACTAATTAAGTATTGTGGCTTTGCCTTTTTAGCTGGGGCTTTCTTTCAAACATTGATCACCTAGTGAACTTACATCATCTTCAACTGACTTCTGTTTCTGCTTTTCCAGAAAAGAGGTTAGTTATTTTTAACTCTGTGCAGATCATTTTTTGAATTCTTCACTGTCAGTTTTCTTTTATTTCTTATTTAACCATTTCAGGGTTAAATATGGATCCTGTCTTCCCCATTTGCACATGACTTCAGCTATTTGGAAGATGCCTTCTTTTCATGAGAACCTCCTCCATTTTGTTCTCCCCAAGTGTTTTTTGATAAGTGGTACATATTCACTTCAAACTCCCCAGGCAGTATCTTTAGTGTCTTTGATGTCTGTTCTTTTGACTTGTTCTTTTATCTTTTTGTTTTGTTTTATGTAGTTATGTTCTCAAGTATAAAAGCAAGGAATAATAGCATTTCAATCTTCTGTGCAAAGCATTACAGTCTCTTCTTCATAAGCCAGATAACGTTAAGAGGTAAGTTGTAACATGGAACACCCACAGAGCTTCATTTCAAATTCATGGGCCCAAGAACAACATTCTGAACCAACTGGGCTCAGAACACAGTTATCATGGTCTATGCCAGTCACATATTTCTCAGGGAAGGTGCTATACGGACAAATCTGAATTTTCTTTAAGTGCACAGTGCAAGTGGTGAGCAGATGTTATCATGTGATTTAAAATCATGTGATATCTAAAGACTGAGTTCTACTACAGGAGACTGGTGACACTGAACTCAGCCTCCTCTGACACAATCAGAAACTGAATATTTAGGCCTTTGCATGAGTCGAAGCAACATATTCTCTCAGTTCTAGGAGAGAATTACCAGCACTGGATCCAGCATTTTTTGGTTGCCCCAGAAGTTTGCAACCTCAAAGGGTAATTCGGGGAACAAAGGCTTCTCAGCTGAATAACCCTGACACATTAGTAGGCTAAGCTGAAATAGAAAAGTCTTGCTCTATTTGTTTCTCAAGATACAAATCTCTAATCACAGCATGATGACTGTAATCCTCCTTACCGTATTTGCGCAGTAACCATAACCAAGAACCTACATCAACAACAGGTAACTAATACCTGTAGATTTTATGAGCTAAATGTAACTAAAAACAGATCTGCTAATCACTTTCTTAGGCCCTGTGAAAGAGGCAATGGATATACCCTTTTCTTCCTTCAGAATTATGGAGTTCAATCCAATATGTCCAATAAAGAAGTGCTCCACTCAATTAATCTATACTAATATCAAGATGAGATTTAAAAGTGAAGAACATTTAACATTTTGGGCAGTAGCTGAAGTATGAGAGGACTACTAACATTTTACCAAAACCTTGACAATCAGTCCTTTTCAGGTAGGCCCTATTAGTATCAGTCCAATCTGTAACTCTACCAGGTATAGTGTCAAATTATCTGCTTTCCAATGGGAGAGATAAGTTCAAGTTCAAAACACAGACTATCTTACGTAGTTTATGTCATTGCTGAAATTGCCAGCTCTATAACATGAAGTTAACTTCTGCATGATTGCACCTGCAATCTGCTCTGTAAGTCAGTAGCTGGAAAGAGCGAAAAATAATTTAAGCTTACTACAGCACTGCTCATCCCCAATGATATGGTGTTTTCCAATTTAATACTGTCACTCTCATTTTCAATACTGTAAGCTCTCATTTTTGTTATCTCACAACCCCCACCACCAATAAAAACAACCTGCTTTCAAGTCCTTACCTAGGGTGTATACACAAAATATATTCATCTTGTTTTATTTCATTTAAATCAAATACAGACCTATACTGCATTCTGTAGACATTCTGAATTACAAAATCACCTCAAAATTAAAAAAAAAATTAAAAACCAATCCCTAAAACTGAAAAAATGGAACTAGCAGCATTATCTAATTAGGATTTTATAACATCTAATCCCAATTACTATAGCAGCACTACTGCTTTTTCACACAGGTACAGTTATCTGCCTGTTCTGTGCTAGTTTTTCTCTTAGAAGTAAATGCCTGCTTGCAAAGTTCAGAAAACGTTATCCTCAGCAGATGGGACACTTCACCCTCCACTAAGGGCAAACAGAGACAGTCAAGTTCTCAACAGTATCTGGCTTTATTTGTATGGTACTCTAGCATATCTTTGAAGTGCTCTTATGCTCATCACTGAATAATGCTGCAGACTTAGGGCGAGATAATTTTTTTTTCTCTTGCCGTAGTATAACTTTTAATGTTGACTTACTGTTTATCTGAAAGGTTATAAGACATTTTAAAAAACATGCAATGGTGTGGAAGAGGCACTTGCCTTAACTCCAAGCTTCAGTCTGCAGCACTGATCAGTGATGGGTGTGATGACACCAACAGAGTGCATGCTGAAGTATCACATAAAGGAAGCTGAAGTTCATGAACAAGAGGGAAAAATAAAACATTGTTAAACAGTGAAAGGATGGTAGGGTGAAAAATACTCAGGAGCATGGAGTAGCTAAAGAAAAATACACACCTTAAACTTTTGCCTTTCTCTAAACTTCCTAGCTATATTTGATTTTTATTATCCAGAAATGATACTCCAGTTCCTACAACATGGATAGGAGGGTTTTTCAACCCATGACTAGTACTAGCCTTGATCACATAACAGCTCCTCCATTAATACAGCAGAGCATGCAGACAATTTAAGAAAGCACTATGTGCTATTTATCTAAAGATAAAAACCAAAAGTATTTACTGATACACTATTTTATTATCATTTACCTCATTGTTTCTTTACAAAAAAACATGTTACACAGAAGATACTCCTTCCTTTCCATGTGCCCCTGCAGTATTGCACTTATTTGCAATTATTTCAAGGTGGACTGGCTGTCCTGCTGTTAAGGTCTTGCATCCTTTCTCACTTGACAGAACAACAAGTCCTTCAAGCATTCCCAATGTAAACAAATTCTGAATAATTACAATCTTGAATATTACTTTCTATGTTTATTATCATTTTATACAAAGGAGAGTATTTCTGACACATAAGAAACCCTTCTTTAGCTAAAAAAATCATAAATCTGAAACAATCACCCTTTGAGAATGCCATTACATGTGCTTCATTGAGAGGACACACAGTGTGGCAGTGGCAGCCTATGCAAGCATTTATGGTATCAAGGTTTGTTTCATAAACATTAAACTCTGTCTTTGCCATCCACATGATTTCATACAGTACTTGGCACACTGGAAGTACACAGTTACATCATTCTGACCTGTACTGAGGCTTAAGACAGCAGAAAGGAAGACAAGTAGGTGATCATTACTTTGTCAGTACATCTACCCTTTCTCAATTCAGCATAAAGAACTCTCATTATTAAGCAGAATTTTACACCCACGTATGAATTAATCGTGACAAAAATATCCCCAAGTCAAAACTAATGAGGTAAGATTTGTCCTTTTGAGGGCTCATTATATAAATACACACCAAAATCATACAAATCCCCCCCCCCATCTATAAAACTGTCAGAATCTAAACATCTGTCACTACAGCAAATACCAATGCATGAACTGAACACTGTCACATTTCTTCTTCTCTCGTGGAGGAAAGGATGATACAGATGTCTCCCTCTCTTTCACAATGTGCTTTCATAAACAAGAGCATGGGAATATGTCTCCTATGTCTGACTTCATTTTCCAGCATACCCTACAGATTTTAATTGCCTAAAATCTTTTGTCAAACTGAACAGAGTATTGGCAAAATCCAAATGTCACCAATTGAAACGCATCTCATTACTTTAACTTATAACTTATATTTGATTAAAATAACCTTAAATTTACTTTTCTTCAATGTAATTTAGAACTAAAAGCACTATCATACTCTTTGTTTGAAATTGAGTATTTATATTTTAGGGACAAGAAGATGGAAAAAAGCTTTCATTGCCAGTAAAAAATGTTCTATTACTTGTATATGTAAAGTAGAGATTTCTCAAGTACAGAAGCATTCAAATCATGTATAGAGTATAAGATGTGTGTGGGGAAAAAAACATGTGAGAGTCAAAGAGCAACCAAACTTAGATTGTAAAGATTTCTGGAGTCACAAGCCACCTTTGTCTAAGTGACATTCAAACAAAAAATGTATTCCAGATTTAGAACTAAGATTTTAAGTACCTAGAATAGCTTGATCACTAACAAGCAGCATCACCACATCAGAACAAAGTGCAGGTAGAGACATCTCCATCAAGAAAACAGAACATCTTTACTTGTTGCAGCTGTAATCCCAACAGTCAGGCTTGTTTACATCCTAATTATAGTGATATCCTGTAAGCCACCACTAAGAGGATATACACTATCTTCTTGTAGCTGTGCTATCATTCCAAACAGATTTTGTCGTATTTGCGGCACCACTGAACTACACAAATCTGCCTACATTGCTAATTATCAATGAGTGGTTTTTTTGACTTTGGTATAGCATAATTCTAAAGCTACTTTTTCTTTAGAAAGCAGTTTACAAGATACATATGAAACTGGGATACTGGTTAATTTTTCTCCTTTCTTTTCTGGCAAGTGACTTGATGCTGCTAGGTAAGGTTTCTCATTTTAGCACACAAAATTATTGCAAAATAATCATCACGTCAAAGAAAACATTAAATAAATGAATAAATAATCAATTACACTCTGCCAGATTACTTCAGTGGAAGTAAGGAGGACATTTCAAATCACACTCTTCTGGATCTTTTTTCCACATTTCAAATTAATGCAAAGCAGATGTAAATCAGTATTTATTGGTGTATTAGTTCTTCCTTCTTTTTCTCCTGCAACATATTTAATTTCCAGTCTCTAAAGACACAATTTATGTATTTACTGAAACATAATGTCTGAAGTTAACATTAGAGCTGCTTACATGTGTAAAAATGGTTAATCAAATGACATCTGTAAGAAATATGGAGAAAAGGAAAATAAAAGAGCATGTGTAGAATTTTACACACTAAGGTGCTTATAAAACTACAATGCCTGACAGTGCAGTGTAAAAAAAAGCAGTGCCTGATATTTTTGTATTCTATGTTGAGTCAAAGCCAAAATAAACCAAGGTCCACAAAGTGGGAAATAAGGTAGCAAGAGGTTTATAACTATACAGTAAGCTTCAAACTACTGAAAAACAGGTAAATCAATATATCCTCTTCTTCATGTTAAATCCTCTTGATGATAACTACCTTCTGAAGTATGCCTTGCATGCTGTATATTAATAATCTATATGTTTTAGTCTGTATGAAAACACTACCAATTGCTGTACATTCATGGGAATAATTTTCAAGCACAAGTAACGAAGGATGAAATAAGAAGCCACAGGTTAAAATTACTTTCAAAACAAAGCATGGTACAGTATATTACATATATATTTTAAAAAGCTTTTCAAACAGACAATATAAGACAAGCACAAAAAACTACTCACCATTTCATATGCTGTTACAATCTTTTTCAAGACCTCTGGAACAATTCCTTGGAGCTCCATAGTTGGATACTGATCACTGAGATTCACTACTACCAAGGGTGAATTATCAGGCCCAACCAAGTGCATAGACACTGCCAAAATGCACTGCATAAGATTTGCTACAGGAGAGAGGCCACATAATTCTTTGAATGAAACTACTGCATTCTGCAAAAAGGAAAGAAAGAGTTTCCTTTACAGTTAAATATGAAATTTAAAGTCTTGTTATTTCAGGATAAAATACTTTACTGTTATACTTGAGCTACAATGGTTGAGCTAGAATTACCACAGTTTTTCCCTGAAGAACTGGCATTTTCAAAATCAACCAATATTACACATACATTTTACAAAAATGTTAAAAATTCAAGGAATGAAGTACATGCCACAGAAAAAAAACATCTATTTAGAACAAGTATCTCTCCTCTCTATCATGGCTAACATTAACTATGGAAATAAACAGATTCTAAAACATAGTGGTTATATATTGTGAAAATTGTTAAGACTTTTTTTAATGCCACCAAGAGAAAAAAAATATTAGATGCTGAATGTCCCAATTAAGCAAAGTGAAGCAAAAGGAGGAATTCAGCACATTTGTAACTTTAAACATACCTGAACTACAGTCCAGATGTGCTGTAGATCTGCAGGCTCCCATTTGGTGTGATCCACAAACCCAGCACTCCACTATTGAAGCATTCCTATCATAGAGTCACACTTAAGTGAATTTTTAAGGTACTTTAACTCAAAAACTGATTCTGTACCTTTCCCTAAGATTTTTTAGTCATATTTTCTATCCAGTATGGTAGAATATAAAGCCATAAATTTAAACTTGAAGAAAGTTTATAGCATTGGAAACACAGTGCGTCTCCAAGCAGACACTGACATTCCATGATGGGAATATTGTCAGCATTGTACAGAATTTAGGATTTTTGTACCAATTGGGAACTGGTGATCTATGGCAGGTCTGGAATTTGTGTTCCTGTAGGAAATAAAAACATAAATATGGTATATTTAAGTTACAAATGTGCTCAGTGCTCCTTTCTCTCATGTTGCACCCAGGCAGAGTATCTAGTACAAATTTTCACCTTAATCCAAATCACTTTCCATCTTGCTAGCATGGTAAGACTCATTTGTGGGCATGTCTCCTAGGAAGCCATAATGCCAGCCTTAACTCAAGCAGGAATCAAATGTGAAATACTTTGCTGTCCCTTTATCAGACAAAATACCAAAGCGGACTTCCAAACATGTATGTACAGCATACTCATGCAAAATCATGTGAACACCAAATTGCCCCTACCCAATAACTCAGAGTGTATTTTTAATAAATGTCCAGGAAGCAGAAACTTCTTTTATCAACTGATGTACACTTCAATGACACAATAATTACACAGCTCAAGAGACAGACATTGGGAAGTCCATTCAAACAGACTTTGCTTGAGATAACTATGATAGATAAGGCATTACGAACAACCATTTTACAGAGAGGTTAACGAGGACCCCAGGATTGTATATATTAATTAATGACAGGCAGGACAGGACTAATATGTACTACTATTGTACCTTTTGCCTTTGGACTTCCAATTCTATATCCAGAAACTATTCCTCATACTGTTAAGTAACTTAAACACATAACATCACATCCAGTTCAATCACCCATATTATATTTTTATCAGTGATTAATACACAACAAGTTATGACATCAGCTTTTGTCACGGTAATATAGGAACAAAGGAAACAAAAAAGGCTATTCTTATACAGTTTTAGAGAAAGTATTAAACTCACTGCTGCACGTTTTCTTTTTTCCTCTTACTCCATCTTATACTAAAAAAATCAAACTAATCAACTTTGCCCTTTATAATCTGGCCTCTGAGGATATAATGGTCATAAAAACCAGTACAATTTATAACACAAAATTTCAGTAACACAGAAATTAAGTAAATCTTACATTCCCTGGCATAAATCGATACTTATTTTAATTGAGTGGTTTATTTGCTTTTATTAGCTGTAAAAACTTAGTTACACAGAGTTTAAATAGCATTAACATTATATAATCTGTTAGCAAAGTTAAGAAAAACTGATCTTCTCTCATGTGCATAAAATGTCTTCTTGATAGCATTTTTAGATAATGAAAAATTTAGTTGATAGCACATCTTTCAAACTGACAGAATAAAACGCACAAAATACCTTTTAATATCTCATATTCAAAGAAACCCCACTGTAGAGTCTATTTTCAATTCTATCATTATACTGTGCATACTTCAGCATGCACATTCAAGAGTTTAATGTACCTACATAAAATTCTATGTTTTCCCTGCTTCCTCAACTCAGTTCTTCCTTGAAAAGTATCTTAAAATACAGTATTATTCATATGACAGAATTTTAGCCTTTAGTAGGTTAACTACAGGTAAAGTTCCTTTTACATGCAGCCTGTAATTTGAAACATTTATGAGTCAAAGTATCATCCCTGTATTTTTTAAATTAACTTTTAAAAGAGCAAATTTATATACCAGGTGGAATGGGAGAGCTGCATAATGATGTATTAATTTCTTCTTTCACATAAAATTAGCTTTAAAATTGCATTATTATTAGAATCTTTTTAATATGAGATTATTCATTAAGGAAATTTATATACACTGATGGGCCTTTAAAATCCAGAATCAGGTTTCAGACATTTCCTTTAATCTCTTTTCCTTTAACACTGTATAACACCAAGAGGATTTGACAGGTCAGTCCATTTGAAATGATGAATCTTAATTTTGTTGATCACTGCTAGTACTCCATCAGAAGTTCATAAACAGTTAAAAGCAACTATTTTTCCCTCCAAGTAACACATTTTTTGAATGGAGATCTCTGGGCTTCCAGAAAACAAAGCACCTCAGACTGCACTTTTTCCCTAAATTCAATGTGTTTACTAATATGACATCTGAAGTAGGACAACTTCTTCTAGAAAATGCCTTCTAACACCTTAGTGCTAATGCCATGTATTTCTAACATAACTAGGAAGAATCATGGAAAGCAAATGGATCTTTCTTGAAAATACTGCCTTCTATTTGGGACTAACAAAAAAACATAACTTTGGTAAAACTATGCTAAACATTCTTAGACATACGAGTAGGGTCTCTGACAAGCATTAAAGTTTCCCTTTTCAACCTGTTGTACATTCTTCCCACATTTCTACTTAATTTTTTTAAATTAAAATATTGCCATACTTTCTTTTAGTGTATTTCTAACATTCCTTCAAGGATATAGGACATGGGTTGAGTTCTAACACTGGAGTCATATTTCCACTTCACACTCAGGAAAATACATGTGTGCATTCAAGGTTGCATCAGCAGACAGTTCACCTAAAAGGCTGGTCTGACATGATCCATTTTTAAAGCTGTTCAGAATTAGACTCAAACAGTTCAACATACAAGACACTTAAAAAAGCAGGTATTCCATATGCATCATAATACAAATGTACACACATGAACCAATAAATTGATTATAAAACTGTACCTGCATATTTTCTCTCAAATCCGTAGCATCCCGAATAGGTTGGAGGGCATTCTTGAATACTTCATCTATTGTTTTAATCCATAATGTTCTCATAGAAGCATATTCCCTTGATTTCTTGCCCTTCCTCACAGAGAGGCCCCTCTTATGAGGTTTCCCACCACCCCTTCGATTAGTAATGGCCACATGCACAAACAAGGAAGCATGAGCTAAACTTTCACCGGTCAATGACTGCAGAGGAACGTGCCGATAACCAGTCTGGAGACACTCAAAGGGAATAGTGTACTGCCCGATAAACTCGTCCCCAATGTAATCATCATCCAGTACTACAAAACGCACCATAGCTAGCTCTGGTAAATTTATTTGAAATTCAAAGCTTTCATCAAAAATTGGATTATCCCCGTTCTGATGCATAGTTTTCGTCCTTTGCTCAGCACAGTCAGCAGGGATTCCATGTATTTCAACATAGACATAAGGATCCACAACATCACCTTTGGCACCTGATCCTTTGGGTTTAGGGAAGTTTTGTCCACTAATGATTTTAATGTGAAGCAGCTGAGGTGAAACTCCAGGCACGGTGTCTTTTGTATTCGCGCTGAAGAAGGAAACTTCTTCTCTCATGATAGCAGGACGAAGGACGTAGCCACAGTTTCCATTTTGTCGAAACCAACCAATGTTAAGGTCCATCATTAAGCCAGGTGTCTGAAAGTTCATTGCTACTATCTGACAACCACATTTCCAAAAGTCCTGGGGATTCATATTACTAGAGTCAATCCTCATAGGACTGGGGAAAACCCTCGCGAGAAAACGTTTGTTATAATTTACAAAGTCTCCTGGGTTTTCGTTGGCATATTTGCTAGCAAGCACTTCGTTAAAAGAGCACACTTCCCAGTACTTCTGGAGCTGAAATGAAACTTGAAATTCTTTGAACTGAACTGATTTACATATGCTTACCAGCTCAGAGAGATCTTTGCAGAGCTGGAATCGTTTCCCTGTCATTGAGTTTTGCTGTTCCACCCCCTCTTTTGCCACTCTCTGTGACATTTCTGCTCCTTCATCTTCATCTGTAACATCTCCCTCTAGTCCAGAACAATTAGCAGAAAGCTTCTTTGCTTTAATTAGTATTTTCCCTTTAAGTGATTCCGGTGATGGAAGATAAGACTCTTCAATGTTTGGAGACTGAGTGTGCAGTTTGTCCCCCAAAATTTTCTTCATGTGCTGTACCATCACTTTCTGCTGCTTAATAGAACAATGATTTTCTAAACACAAAATAAGAGGGTATTCTGAAGCAAAAAAGGCATATTTGTTAATAATGTCAATCACACTACGGAAGACAATTTGTGATGTCATTGTATGCCCTGTGTAAATCACGGGCTCATTATCTGGACCATCCCACACATCCAACTCAACACTGCGACAACCCATTTTTAGAGCACGAATGTAACCCGTGATGTCAGAAGGCCCTCGAAACTGATCCTCTATCAAGTAGGTATTATGAGATGAATTTATAAAATAATGAGATAAAGGTTGTTTCATATCTTGACAAACTTTTTTATGCTCTGGATCAAATATGTGGCAGTCTGGTGAAGTAAGGTAATTCGTAAACCCATCTATAGAAAGACAACCCTTTTCCTGGCCCTCTTTGGCTGGCTCGTATTTCTGAATAATTTCAAGGCTTATTTCTTCTGTGACCTGTGCCATACCCTGCTCTGCCTCCAAAAACATCATGAGGTCCTTGGTATCTAGAAATTCTTTATTGCTTGAAAACTGAACTAACAGGAAATAGATTTCAGGTCTGGTACAAAGCTCATGAAAAACTTCAATAAATTCTTCTTTTGTTACTTCAGTACCGGCTTTTTCCCTGGATCTATGTAACTCCTTGAATTTAAGTTCAATTTTATTAGTTTTTAAACCAGGGTTTAAGTCTTTTATAAATTGTACAGCATTACATAGGGGTATATGTCCCAAATTATCTGCATCTGATTCACTGAACATTTGGGAAAGCCATGAAGTCCGCATATTATCTTGAGTAGTTCCTAACATATCTAGAGTATGTTTTCCATAAGAAATCAGGTATCTTAAGCCAGTAACCCAAATATTTGCAACATCTGCTGAGTTAGCAACCAGATCTAGCGACTCATAATTTTCTCCATATATAATTGAAAATGCACAATCTTCTGATATCTGGTCATATATTCCATTGCTGCGAAAGATATCCGTATTTTTTCCTGTTCTTACTTCTTTGATTGACTTGATGTCAATCTTTGCTTTCTCAGAATCCTTTTTCGAAGGCTCCCAGCGCAGAGACTGCATATCGGCATCCAGAAGGAAGTATCGGTGATACACCCGGGAGTTGGAGCGGACCTTTTTGAGCTCAGAGCCCTCCACCATGGCGTTGATACAGTCGCTTGCGCTGCTGATCTTCTTCTCGGTGGGCATGCTGCTGAACGACACAGTCTTCTTCCTCTCTCGCTTCTGTTTTGTACCATCCTGGTAAACAAGGGGGTGGGGAGGGGGGGAGAAAAAAATAATGTATCAGTGTGATTTTGCTCAACATTGAAATAGGTTTCAACTTAAAGCTCATCAAGTCGCTCAATAAAGTCTGTGTGATGACCAGTAAGATGGAAATTCTTACTGGCATCATCACAGTGAAGACATTATTAATGCCTTAATATTTGCTCTTGCTTCTATAAGTAATTTTCCAGAGTTTATTTTTAGTACTTTTGATGGACACAAAATTTAAAAAACAAGTTTTGAATGCTAACAAAAATAACAACACTGTATTATTGCATATATGCATGTGCATTTTATTTTATGAATTGTACCCTACTTACAGAGAGAACAGGTTCTAAAGTCAAGGCAGTAGGAAGCAAGCTTTTCTCTGAGTCCTTATACAGTCCTACAGATACTTGCCAAACTTGTCAGTACAGAATATAATGCTTTAATGCCATGCTGACAGGGTCCTTATGAACACCAGAGAAACATTCATAGACAATTAACTACATGAGATCCATAGGACACGGTCCTAACTACATAAAATCCATAGACCATGGCCCTAATCTAAGCATACAAGACTTAGCAAGCACTTCCTTATGCAGAGCTCCCTTCACCAGAGCACCCATCCATGCTCTTCCCAGAGGCTGCCCACAGCACTCACACATCCTTCCCCTTAGCTGGAAAATACCCATGACAGTCTAAAGAAGCAGCACTGAAACACAAGGAGCTGGACTGGAGCAGATGTAGCTCTGCAAGTTCTGAGCTTCAGAAAATACAGCAGTGACTCAGAAGGGAACTTCTGAGACAGTTTAACTGTTTCCAAAGAACCTTCATGTCATTAGAAAGAACTTGAACAGAAGATCTGGTCAGGAAGGGCAGCAAAAGTGATTCACCATTGCTCTTAAAGCAATGAGATAACCCAGAGGTCTTACTTTACTAGAGAAAGCTTGGGTATATAACGACATATAAGCATAAAAAAAAGGGGGGGGGGGGGGGGAAGTAATTTAGCTACCTTTATTGTACCTATTTGTATTAATTAAAAGAAGTGCAAATAAATCAGCAACACATGACTTAAGTACAATGAATTTCATAAGAACTGAATTTAAGAAACTTGTGTGCTTTCATTATCTGCATTTTGAGACTGAAAAATGCTAGGATTTTTCTTCTGAAAGCAATGTGTCTTGAGGAGCTAACTTTTAGTCTGAAATAACACTTGCAATAAAAATATTTTTCTATTAGATACCTTAATTAGAAGTGTTCTTCTTATAAACCAGCACAGCGCAAAAAATTACTTTTCCGGCTTTATTTAAAAAAAAAAATCTGATATTCCCTGAAACAGTTTTCCATTTGAAGTATGTTCCAGTGCAAATCAGCATTGCTTAAATGGCAGAAAGGAAAGTGAAAGAAAACTTTTAACGATTGCTGTGCTGAACAGATGTTCAAATAAAAACCACCCATTACAAAATGCATTTCCAGCTCAGTACACATGTGTTGTATGTTTAATTTCATTAAACTAAAAATGCAGAGTCCTGGTTTTGTAATTTAATTTATAAGCATCTGAAAAGTCTTTCATTGAAAACAATAATTAGTAAAGTGAGCAGCCTTAATATTTAATGTTCCGTGTTTGAGAAAATTAATCAACCATACTATTCTTGCACCTTTAATGGCAGCAGAATTTGCTTTGTTCAAGTTCTCAAGAGACCAGTAAAAGTGAATAACCCTGCAGAGGACTGTTTTACTTCCAACTGCAGATCAAACACCTGCAATGGATACTGCACAGGGTTGACTCTCAGAATCTCATTACATGTAGTTTAGGCATAAGGATTGTTTCCAAACAACAGCAAATTTCCTTAACTTTAAAAAAAAAAGAAAAAAAAAAAGCAATTTTTGTTTACAGAGGTTTTTGTTCTATTTTAAGCCTAGCTTTTTTGTCCAGCTATTTATATCTCCTAACCTGAAAAAGTGGCAAAGGACAGTCCCATATAAATGAGCAATGACATTCCTGCTGATACTTCAGGGCTTGGAATTAAGCATTTTGAAACTCCTTAATGCTCCAGCTTTCCCAGTCACAGACCTGGGAGAGCCATACTGTTGGCTGAGAGACAGCTGATAACCTCCTGACACCAGAACCATCAAGGCCTGGCAAGTATTACCTTGCCTGACCATGATCAGAAGAAAGGTCTACATCTTTCTCTATGATCAGGACTGTATCTGATCCAATTCACTGAACCACAAAGAAAAAAAGAATCTTCTATTTCTTGATGCCATTTGATGTAAACAAGCCCATCAAAAGGCAGCTCCATTGCCAGCTCTGGTTACTTGAATTGGAGTTCATGCATGTGGATCAGAGGAGCAATTCAATATATGACCTGCAAAATTATTTTGCCTACCTGCCAGATGAATTCACAGCCAGTTCAGCAGTACTCTTCATTTTTGCAGGGTAAAGGAATCTAGCCACTCAGATTATTTATATAAAGCCAGCAGCCCAGTGTGAATTAGTGTGAAAACATTCTGAGCTCCAGAACACCCTTGATAAGTTTTTGCTTCTCCAGAGATCAATAATCCTGAACTACCAGATTGGCTGTGCAAGTCTCTGTCCTGACAGACATGGAAGTCATGATCAATCTCTGTGTGATCAGAGTAACTTCAAGGGTATTTATCAAAGACACTGTTGAGAAGAATTCACCTGTCTGAATTACCCACCTGTCTGAAAAGACACAGAAAAGAAACTCTCACTTCCCAAGATGAGAATGCAATTGCATAGAGCATGCACAAACTATGTGAAACTCATTTGTGAGCCTTGGCAATACAGTCTGGCATGGAGGGGACAGATTTATTCTGCTATAAGATGTGGAGGACTTCGCTCCGAAAGTGAGGTGGCATTCATGAACTGGGTCAAGTCTCTCATGGCCTTAGGTCTGCCTTGAATCAAAAAGAATGGCACATCAGAAAACTGCATGTATCTGAACAAACAGGAATGATTTCTTGGCATTCATGAGACTTACAGGGCTCTTGCTGTTCAACATGCTCAAAGTGACACTGACTCTACAGTGCAGATGCATAATTCAGTCCAAGGCAGCAGCTACAATTCTTGTGCTGAAACAACTTTCAGTCACTCTAGGATCTCTCACACAATGAAGAACCATGTCTATCTACAGTTTATAGTATGTCCTGTCATCATTACAAGATTTCCCCTAAAGACTGTCTGTGCTTCATAAGACTTAATCACTGAAACCAGAACAACCACCTCATCAACACATTTCCTAATACTACTTATGCCCCAGCTAAGGTCACCCAAAAGACATTTTGAGGAAGAGATGAGACCACATATAAATCTGTTTTGAAATATTGCTCATAACCACTACAAGCAACTACACAAAGAGCTTAGTTTATCCAGGAGTTCCTAGTGACAGAAAGCAAAGTGTCTAGGAGTTTAAAAAACAGAAATAATCCCAGCTGTCACCTGTGGCACTTAAGAGACAGAAGCAGCTGGAGAAAATGGATTAAAAGCACAAGGAGGGAAGAATATATCCATGATAACTTCTTTTTATTCCTCTCAAGGTACCAACAAAGAAATAACTGTGTGACTAAGACAGCACTATCTACAAAATAGAATTCTGGAGACAACACAGAATCTTGGATCAAACATTGAGAGAGATGCACATCATTCCTGAACTGCAACGCTTTTAATTTATGCAATTTTATGATAGAATTACTTTAAAGGCAGTTCCAATAACCACCGGTACTGATAGGGGCAGAGTTCAAAGAGAGATTTGATAATGTAACAGATCGGGATGATGGAGGAAATGATGAATAGTGTAAGGTTTGTAAATATCTCCCAGAGGAAAGGAAGCAGAGAGAGAACTTTATGACCTGTAAATGCCCAAATGAATCATGCCCCAGAAGCAGTACTTAAAAAATATTTAAACACCGAGTTGGCCAAGATGTTTAGGTACCACTTGGCTGAGCGGGAATTAAGAACAAGCCCAAGGCAGGGGCTTGCCACCCCCCTCAAAGTGGCAAGTGTGGGGCTGCACTGGAGCACAGTGCAGGACACTCCTTCCACCTGCCAATACAGAACGCTCCTCACACTGGCCCATGGAAACTTTGCAGATGGGTGCCTGTGATCCTGCCTCTCTCCATGACTAAAGACACCTGCTCTTTTTAGAACAGAAGACTACAAACAGAAAAGACAATGGTAACAAGAGGAAGTGACACAATGACAGATTTTTAGAGTGCTCATCTGGGAAGTGAAAGTCCCTGATGTCATAAAACAAACATTTCACTTGGTGACCCTGAATGCAAAATTTAGTTCACGTAGCAAGGACCTGAACACTGAATTTTGTGCTTTCAATACACACCTCCCCAGGTGACAGGTCCTTGTTTATGCTCTAACCATAAGGAATTTCCATTCATTCTTTATATATCAGAGGTTCACCAAAGCATGGAAGGCAGCTCCAAGCTCATCTTGAGAGCACGTGGCTGAGCACTCCAAGATGCTCAGGCAGAGGGGACAGAGCCCAGCCACTCCATGGAGCAGGTGAGTGCTCTGCCAGCCAAGCAATTAGGTAAGAAACAAGAACACAAAACAAGAACACAAAACACACCCCTGAAGTGCAGCACCTCACTGCAGGATTTTTAATTGCCAAGGGCTGAGCTTTGAAACCTCTGAGAACAAACTCACACCTTGAGGCAATGATTGAACACAGTCTGTAGGAGCTACAGCCCCAAGAATGCCTGCTTAATTCATCCCAAACAGGCTTACAAACAGGATAAATGTGAACCATTCAGCCTAGCAAGGTCTGTACAGATGTGTAGTAATAAGACTGCAATCATATACAGTGTCTCAAGAGCTTTCAAATATTTTTTTTTCATATAAGTTCTAAATGGAGTGGCATGCTTGTGAACCTGAAGGCCGGTGGTGTGCCAATACTCTGAGCAATTACAGGTGAGTAGGTGAGAAGAAAGGCCAGACCTAAGTTTGGTAATTTTAATTTTTAGCAAATTACACCATTATTTCATATAATACAGCATGAAAGCTATTTTAGATGTAATTTAATGTACATCTGTAGCCAACAGTTTCAGTAAAATTCAATACTTTATGATGAGAACAGGCAGCCTGATGATCTTCAGAGAGAACACAGAGTGAACTACTCTTCTGACACTATACAACTCACTGATGACTTGTTTTTTATAGTAGATGTGATACTTATGTAGCCAACTTGAGTACAAGACCTGCCTGTTTTCATCAAATGCAATTCAGCAGTAATTGCAAAATCACCTAGCTTGAAGACATGATGCATAACAAGCCTATTTCAGGAAGTGGTAAGTTAAAAAAAATACAATTGATGCTTTATTTAATTAAGATTCTTAAGCATTTTTCTTCAAAACAAAAAACTTGAGATGTATAGATTTTCCTCATACTTAAGGAAGCATGTCTATACATAGTTAAGTCTACTCAAAAGAAAAAAAAGCACATCTTTAAGTTAGTACTTTAATATATTAATTTTTAATGCATTTTGTTAAAAATATTATCAGTAACTTGTTCTTTTCCAAGGTTCACCTGTGCTTTTAGAGATATAAATTTTAGCGTAGATGAGAAAAAGAGCTACAAAAGCAATGTCAATATCATATCATTTTTATAAACACCTTTAGCACAAAAATATTTAGGGTTTTCTTTGAAAAAAAACACCTGTAACTGAAATAGCAATAATGAAGAGGACCACTTATTTTTGCCAACACATATGAAGAAATAAGTCATATTATGTATAGTTTACCTATGCACAGCTGCCAACTCATTCTACAACACAGAATGCAGCATTATAAAAGAAGCTAAGCAAGATTTGTGTAAAAGAGGCAGTAGGAAAAAAAGAAAGGAAAATATCAGGTAACTCAAATCAGCGATGTTTCATCTTTGACACACAAAATTTAGCACTGATTTCAAAAGTTACCTGCAGTTAAAGGCAGAGTGACAATCTTCTTTGGAAGAGTGTGGGGAAAGAGGGAGAAAAGAGCTGGGAGGAGGAAGGAGGGTGGTGGTGGTGAGAAAAGGCACTTCACCATCCTTGTCCTCAGCACACCCTCTCTCAGCCTAATTCTCCTGGAATCAACAACTCAGCAGAAGTATCTGCTGACAGCCACCACTCAGCCCCTCTCTTCCAGCCAAGCATCCTCTCTTCCTTTCCATTTGCCATTACCAGGAGATTCTTACTAACACAGTGACCTGGATCCAGTAAAAGGCAGGTCCTTGTTAATGCTGTACCACAGCTGCCCAAAGCATGAGGAAACCAGAAGAAGGAAAAACTCTCCAAGCAATCAGCAGCTCAGCTGACAGGATCCCAAACACTTCAGAAATGGCACGTGTTAAACAGACTGTGTCCAACAGAGTCAGCAGCCACTGTGTAACTGCACACAGCTCCCAGCAGTTGTACGGAAAACAAAGCACAGTCCTCGACTGAAATAACAACTATTTGAAGAGAGACAAAACATCAGCTATTTGGAAAACACAAGTCCTCCCACTTGTTGTGAATCACTGTATTTGTGCTCAGCATTTAAATATTTCCCCAAAAACCAGTATTCATGATATATCTGTTGCTTGCAGAAATCTTTGAAGAGGAACATATTTTTCTAAAGTGCGGTGGGTTGACCCAGCCAGACCCAGTTACACAATGTTATAAATAAAAATGAGGAGGAACAAAAATATGATTAGTTGAATAAGTAACTATCCTGGGTTCATTTTTTGTTGGTGCTTTTGTTTGTTCAGGGGTTTTGTTGGTTTTTTGTTGTTTGGTTTTTTGTTTGCTTTTTGTTTGGTTGGTTTTTGTGTGGGGTTTTTTTGTTGTTTTTGTTTTAGTAAAGGAATTCTGTGATTATAGGAATATGGACACAGGTGCTCAATATTCAAACAAAAATTACCTACATTATTTCAGATGAGTAAACTGCATGGCTCATGACACAATTAAACCAATTCTCTCTTCAACCCCTCTTCAAAACATTAATTTTCTGTCCTGTCTCTTCCTCCTCCTGCCCCAGTTGCATCTCCCTTCTCCCCAGTTCAGCTCCTCAGGCCCTCATTAGCAGCTGTCTAACACACAGTAAGTTAATTTACCTCACTACCTCAGGAAACAAAAAATCTATTTTCCTCCAAATTAGTTTTCTGCAATTTTAGTGAGCTGAAACAATTTTCCATGTGACCAGCTAAGTATCAGAGCTGGTTCAAATTAACCTCTAGAAGCAAGGAACCGATTAAAAATGGGAGGAAAGTGCAGAATCACTCACTTTTATCAAGAAATTAATTCAATTAAAATCAATGCAGCTGAAACTCTTCAGTTGAAATCCGATCCTACACAATTTGACAGTAGAGTTTGATGTCATTAGGCTCTGTGGTGGACTCAATAATCTTAAAAGTCTTTTTCAACATAATTCTATAAGGGAAAACAAAATCTCTCATCTTGGTCCACCTCACAGAGTACAGCCACAATTTCACAAATACATAAAACATAAAGGCAAGCTATAAGAAAGAACTGCCAACATCATAAAATAACAGAATTGAGGTTCTCAGGCTCTTGGGCTCATTTTGTTCTGCCTCATTTCGAGAAAACAGGACACCAGAAAATTTATGATTCAATGACATGAGAGAGATCACTTTCCCACTACCTATTAGGAAGAGCAGAGAAAAACAGTAGCCTGTGTTGGCCTTGTTGCTGTTACAGCAGCAATTTAACTCAGAAGACTGCAACGAGCCAGGAAATAACAGGATATGGTTTTGCAAATAGAGTCTAGACTAAAGGCTTTCTTTGCAAAACTTCCTAGAGAAGAGCTTATTTAGTCATTTGATCAGCTTACCAAGAGTAAAGAAACCATCTTTTAATATGTTTTTTATGTCGCTGTCTCAAGTATCCTCAGGTTTTTCATTATTCAAGTGCTCTCACAGGATGTCACAGGGGAGCTTTCCCCGTGCTCCATGGCACAGATACAGGTTCACAGAATATTCTGAGTTGGAAGGGACCCACAAGGATCATCAAGTCCAAGGCAGATACTTCTTCCACAAACATTCCGAAGACATCGACGGGCATGATGCCACTTGCTCCTTTCTCACTTGGCTCTTACATAAATCCACTCCATATTCTTTTGAAGTAAACAATCTGATATTGCTTACTGTGCTGAAAATAAAGGACTTGAAACTACTTTTACTTTTTGATTTTGAGAAGTCTGAGGCAACTAAGACCTCCACATTCTGCAGTTCCATGCTGCCATTTATGTTTGCATTCTAGCAGCAATTACTAGGATACACCATTCTAGGATTGTGTCATTTTATAACATAATTTTATAATTTAATTATATTATACTATGTATGACATTATAATTCTATAATACATTAATATTATATGTAATAAAATTTTATATCTGAACATTAAACCCAGTAGCAAAACCAAAATTCAAACACCATTGAGGCACTCTTTCTTGTATGAGCTCATCTGCATATTTATGAAATTAAAATGAAGGGTCATTTGGTTTCAGGGGTTAATTTCCAATACAGATTAGCAGGGGAAAGGGGAAAAAAAGTTTGATCTGGAAAGAAAATAAATAAGAAGCATTTAAGGAAACTACCCAGACTGCTGTGAGCACTGAGAGAGCCAAAGCCTGAGTTATGCTTGGCATGAATGTCTCAGTTCTCAGTGTTTCTGAGTCAGTTACAGTTCAGCCTTCTGGGGAGCATTTCCAACAGAGCAAAAGAGGTATCCCTATCTCACCAACTCAATAAAAGCAAAACATGCATATTTCAGATCCAAACAACCAACATCTTAACCAAATCCATATAAACTGCAATAATTATTTATGAAAAACAGCAGTTACTAAGTCGTGAGTCTTAAACTGAGGAAACTGCACTGACAGCCGTTAAAAATTGCTTGATGGTATGAAGAGTTTTAACCCTAGGTAAGTAAGTAGAGAGTTTTTTAGATTCTTAATTTCTCATGTACTAAGAAATTATATCTAAACTATGACAAACAGGTCATTTTAACTACTACAGAGAAACTTACAGTTATTATAACCATTTATTTTTTCTGCCATCAATTATTAGAAAAAGTAATAGAACGTACAGATGCTTTTAGCTTGAATAATAAGATGACAAAGTAATGCTGCATGTAAAGGTACTAAGGGATTTGAAACTGACTCAACAAAAAGTTCAACAGGTTTCAACACAGTTCAGGAGAGAAGAAGTCTCTGAGTCTTCACAGTTATCCCTAAAACCAGCAAGATGCTCTTTCTGCACACATGCACACCTATTTAAACTCTGAGCATTTTCATTTTCAGGTCTTCAATAACATTTTAAATACCCAAACATTAGAGCTAAGATACACTTTTAGGAGCATTCTAATCAAGACTTATCAACAAGATTTAATATGCAGCAGCCTAAAGCTGAGTATCAGATTAGCTTCAAGAATTCATAGCTGCATGTTAGTTCCACTGGTGGAAAGCATGGTTTTTTTCCATTTCTTGTTTCAGTCATAAACAGCAATTTGACCGAATTGGCAAAATACGTAGCACAGCTGTCAGCCTTTAAAGCAAAAGTACAGCACGTGGGTGACTTTGAAATATAACAGAGTAACTACGTTGAAGATTTCTGCAATTTCAGATGCAGGCTCTGCAGAAAGCTGCTTCACCTCTCCCTCTGCTGCTGCCCTTCAGTGTTATAGAGGAAGAGAAGCCAACAGCATCACCAGCAAGAGGTGAGACTGAGCACTGGCTCAAGACTCCCAACTCTCTTCCTCTCTCAGAAAAGCCTTCTCAGCAGCTTTTCCAGATCTTCCCACAGCCGTAAGTGTTTGGTTTGGTTTATTTGTTTTTTTACCAACTTTCCTGCATAGCAGGCCAAGACTCTATCCTATCTGATTCGAAACAAACCAGGACAAACCACCTGACAAAAACAAGCTTGTAGAGAGTGCATCTTAGGATGCCATTACAGGTACATACTCCATGAAATTACATAAATTTAAATACTAAAAAAAACAATAATATGGAAAACAACACCTTACTCCATACGGACAAGATTCTTATTTTCAGTGCTTCGTATGCAGCCAACAAATGAAAATAATTGTGTTTGCTATGATTGACAAATTTAGTCAGAAAGTAGAAAAGTACCTCGTCTTTCTCCTTTACTGTAAGAGGAAGTCTATGTGATATTTCCTTAACTGTCAACATCTCTTGCTCACAAAAAATATACACCAGATTGACCACAAATGTGTTATCTGATTTACAGAAATGGCTTTTTCACACATCCTTACAGGTCAACGGTATGACTAAATCATGCATTTTTACTTTCCCTGATGTGGCAAAATGTTCACTTCCACCTGTGCTGTCAATTTGTGTATTTTGTCCAAATTTCAATCCAAATATCATCTGTTCTCTTGGAAAGCTCCTTGTGTTTTTGTGTCCTTTCCTGTCGCTGAGTGTTTTCCAGGGAACAAAACAGAAGTAAAACTATCAGATATAGGTTATTTATTCCAAGTCAGACATTCAGGCTACAGAGTAATAAAATGTAAATTTTTTTCATTCTAAAAGCTATCATTACCACTGCCCTGCAGCTTTCAGTTCATCAGCTGATTTTCTTCCCTCTAGTGATTGATGAATGGTGTCTTCAGATTTGCTTCTAGACTAATTTTAATTGAACTAGCAAATTTCACAAGATAACTTTTAAAGAAAGAAACGGAACTTCACAGACTGAATTGTTCTCCTTGTGTGGTTTGAGATAAGTTCCTTTTTGTCAATTAGGAGAGTGACTATTACCAATATTAACTCTTCAACACTACAAAGAGTTCATGCAAATAATTCAGTATTAAATTAACTACGAAAGTTGGAACTTTTAAAAGCTTACAGCTTGCTAAACAAACATTATCTTGCAAATTCTTGAGTTGCTACTTCAGCCTTATTACTTAGGTAGCAATGATAATTAAACAGTGATAACTAGGTGTTGATTTTTAAGGACAATTCTTATGATACACATAAATACTTACTAGGGTATCACACAGGCAGACAAGACATGAGTAGCCAAATACCTTTGCTAACCACATAAGGCTGTTTCTGACTTGTTTTCCTTGTTGATTTTCAGGTGTATGTAATTTAGAGTTGTCAAAAAATTACAGGAAATTCTCATGCTGAATGCTACATCAATGCCCTTCTCCCCCTCCTTAACTCAGTTCTTTAATTATTCATAGCAGTTACAGGCACTTAGGAAAGAACAGTGAACTATAAATATTTAATACGAGATGCCTGTAACAGAAAGACATGAGAGAGACTACAAAAATCAAATAAAGCATTTGTTTATCCTAAGCAAAATAAAAAGTAAGGCAGGCGATCTTTATATTTATATAAATGTTCATAGCTTTGACAAAACAAACCTAAGAAGTCATCAGTATGCTTTACCAAATAATTACAACTAAACAAATAAAAACTATATACAGTTTTTAAAACTGGCAGGTATACCAGTTTTCTTCAGACTTTTAGCATTTCAAAGGGATCTATTTTGATCACTTGCTACGAGTTTGCCTGGTGAGGAATGCTGAAGAAGTATCACTACATAATATTACAGTTCCAAGATGTTAAAGGATGCAAGAGTCAAGAGTAAATACACTGAAGACAATTTTTTTAATTCTCATCTACAACAGCAGCATCTTAGAAGTAGCTGCTGAGAAATTCTCAATAGAATTTTACAGCACTTGAGGTGGTAAAAAAGTATGAAAGAACTCAAAAATATTGTCAAAAACAGTTTATAACCCTTCTAGTTGTGGAGGAAGGCTAAGGATACGGTGTGCACTCGAACTTCAGTATAATATGGCAGACAAAAAAATTCCAACTTTTAATTTTCAGAACTCACTGTATTTGATTCTTGGTACAAACAATAATGAAAATATGTTAATACCATAATTGTCTTCTGTGGAGGAAAAAAAAAATACTAGGAAAACAAGACTCCTTTTTTCAAACCACTAAGTCATACAAGGGAAATATCATTAATCTTTCATTACTATGTTCATGTACCATATCTCAATACCCTGTATGCAGCTTTCTAAATTTCTTACACATCACAAACACTCAAAAAGTCACAGTATAGAGCACAAAAATGAACTCCCACAATATCCGAAACTAAAGCAAATCACAGAAGCAAAACAATTTTCTCATCTGTTTTCTTCAAAGGGAATTACTTTCTGCTCACTCTGAAACCAAAGGCCTCCACTGATTCTGCTCACAGCTCTCCCTGCCCTCTGAAATCAGCTCAGGCTCCCACCATGAAGGCTCCCCTGCCTAAACCAACAGCAAAATATGTGCAGGCCTGGGGTGGGCAAGAAAAGGCTGAAGAAGGAAAGTTTAGATAATCCTTAGAGACCACATTAATTTTCCTTATCTCAACATTATAGCCACACATCACGAAAACTCACAGTGATCAAATGATTTCCTGGAGAGAAGTTTTATTCTTGTTCGATGCAACAGAGAGACAGAAACTAGAACTGCTTCCTTACATTCAACACCCTCACTCTCCCAGCTTCCTACTTCCAACTTCTCTTTTGTTAAAATTACTGGTTTAACAACACTTTCCAAACATATTCTTTTAATAGCTCATATTTTCTTGTTTTAAAATGATTTGAACATTCATCTTCAACACAGAAACCTTTGTGAAAAAAATGTTTTCTTTTCCTAAAACTGTTAGTCAGAACTGAAAATGTATCACAGGAGACACTTTTGTACCTAAAGCATGCAGACAGTTTAATCAAGATGCGGTGGAGAGTATATTTAGATTGTACTTGAAAGTTTGCCTGTACAGTGGACAGTAATGTAGAGAAAATCCCAGCTGTAAATGACACCAGTGTACCAGGAAAAGTACTAGAATGTACACAGTTATATCTGCAAATGTGTCTTTTGGTTACCTGGCTTACTCCTCCCAGTAGTTGAATTATGCCAGGAAAAAAAGCCTGCTGTTAGAATTTGTGTGGTCCCTAAAAATGGAGCTGGCCCTCATGTCACCTACACCAATAAATCTAGTCAAGGGCAGACAAGCCTTCAGTATTAATACTTACACTTGAACCCTGAAAATAAAGGCAAGCATTCAAATGCCATAATGAAATCTGAAAGAACAACATTTTATATATTTAAGGACTCTCAGAATAGTTTAACTGATACAAAGACTAAAATAGTAAATCCTTAACTTCTTACAAAACCAGAGAGATTATTAAATTAAAAAAAAAAAAAGAGGAAAAAAAACAAACCAAAGGAAAAAAAATTAAAAGCACTGACATTAAAATTCAAAACTTTTGGGGTATAATTTTTTTCTTTAGAAATAGACTGTATGTAAAACCTTTAAAAGCACATCTTCAACCAGCTTTGGTACCCAGATTTCCACACGTTTCTGTAAATTCACACTGCAACATTACTTGCCCCCTTGGACTCAACAGAACTGAAGTTTGAAACAACAGAGGGGCTAAAGGGAAGCATAAGAAGTGAGAGGAAGCAGATGTGCCATTAAAGGAATGCTGCTTTGGAAGATTTAGATTTCTGTACTAAGACAGAACAGAAAGAATACATCCAAAGGAAAATAATTTGCTGAACTAACTTGATGCAATGGCTAATTGAAAAGTTAACAAAAATATTAATTATTTGAATACTGCATTTTGTATACATATACACATGTGAATATAGAATTCAGTATCTATTTCCCACTTTGAATCCTGAACTAAAAATAGTCACTGAAATTATCATTGAAAATGCTATAAATAAAGCAATTCTCTGAGACACAAAGTTAACTGAATACAGCAAAAATATTCTGGCAATAATAAACAGTACTGTCTATTTGTGTTTGCAGCAACTTGTTGCTGGCCAATTTTTCCTTATCACTGGATTTTAACTGTCAGTATAGTTCAGCAGAAAAGAACAAACAATAAGTGGTATAACTGTTTCACACTGACATTTGATAACTTCTCATTCGATATATGTTGAATGCTTATTTCAGCACCTTGTTTTATGCTGCAACTCTATCTCAATCTTCCAACCTAGGGTAAATTAGCTATTTAAAATTATAGTAATAGGACACAAATTTTACAAATTTGGAAAATCAACAACAATTTGGCCCCAGCCTATTGCACTGGATTATTTACTTTAACACCTTTTAAGGAGTTCTAGTTGCACACATTACATAATAAAGAATAAACTCTGGCCTCAGTAATTTATTATAAATGCCCTTCTTTTAAATATCCATCATCTTCTGCCAGTCTCATCCAGCACAATATTATTTCCAGAAGGTTAAGGAACTGAACCTTCAGATATCTCTGTTAAATTATCTGCTCTCAAATACAGCAGAAATGTCCCAGTTTATACAGAATCTTTTCCCGACCACAGTATTTGCACACTTCTCACAATGGTATTTAGTTACAATAAAAACTATTTCTTAAAAGATTTATGAGAAGGAAGGAAATTGTGGCAGAGTAAGCTTTGTGATGATAAAAGTGATTGAGACAGAAGCAGGCTGTTTCCAGGGCTACCAATGAACCATATATTATGTTTTAGATGGTTTCCTAGGAAAATAATCCTAGGGATCACATCATCTAAGAATGCATAAGAGACACACATTCTCCTAACTTTAAAACATATTTCTTTATTTTAAATGAATCTGATAAAAGAGGAGATCTAAAGATGATCTAAAGTCCATAGACTTGCCAAAACCAGGCAGTTGGAAATAAAAAACGAATCAGTAAAATTCAGATTATTAAAAAAGCATAGAGCAAAAGTTCACACCTCCTTCGATCCCCAAGTCAACCAACAAGACACAATCCCACTGGAGCTGGTGTGTCACCTGATACTTTCCACAATGTAAAATTTTAGCCAAAAGAACAATTTTTTCCCTTCATTTTTTTTTTCATTCTGGCTTCACTTAAATGGAATGGATATACAATGCTGAGATCTAAACACCTGAACTCTTTACTGCCTCTCACTGAGATTTCCTCAGCAGACATTACGGCACAGCTGAGAACTCCCGAGGGCTGGATAAGAAAAACAAAAGCTTGTTGTTTAACATTATCAATCAAACCCTGCTCCAAGAAGGGCAGGTGTAGAGTACCTGCCTTTTTAAAGACAACGTTCTCTGCTACTACACAAAGATTCCTTATCTCTTCTAGGCAAGACACCAGAGAGGCTTATCTCATCAGAGCACGACCTGCTGTCCTCCCACAGAAGTTCCCAGCAATTTTGAAAGAAAACAGGAAAGGTTTCAGAAGAGATCTTAACCTGTGTCAAAATCCCCACTGTAGTGAACAGTGGTTTTTTCAATGCAGGAAATTCATGTATTGCCTGAAGTGCTTAAAATCAGCACTGTACTCTTCACCTTTTCCTTCCAAGAGAGTTGCAAACTGCATCTGAACAAAACCAGCCAGCACAGTGTCCTTAGCAGACACTGACAGATGACAGATACACACAAGAAAGTCATGAAACTTCCTCGTATGAACACACTTCCACCTATGTTGGAACACCTGAATTAAACCATAAAACTTCGGAAATTACTCCTCAGATTACCCTAATCTCAAACAATTTATTTTCTTCAGGGAGATCAGAGCTTCGTACAAGGGTGACTGGAGTAGTCTTCTGCAGACATTGCTCCTCTGGGGCAGTGGGCTTTGAGCTTCCCACACACAGGTCAGTAACCTCAGGATACTCAGAATAATACTCAGAATCACATTTACTGATAACTGATTGTTAAGACAGCTCAGTGCACATCTGTTCAAAGGATAACAGTAACTGGAGAACACGTGGATAGATAATCCTGTATAATTTTTGCCTCAAATATCCCAAGAGCACTTAGTAATTGATAAATTAAGCTGACATCTCCCTTGACCTGCTGACGCCACTCTACCCAACACATACAGGATACTGTTGGCCCTCTTTGCTGCAAGGATGAATTGCTGACCAAGTGTCAGATTCTCATCCACCAGGGCCCTAAGGTCCTCCTCAGTAAAGTATGAACTTTCATACTTTAAAAATTCAATGAATTTTCATTGATAGGTCTTAAAAGGACTGTCAATAGGAAAAAGAAAAGTTAACATGCTAGTGATACATGTACTACTGATAATTTTTATCGCAACTTAGAACTGTTCCAGTGTAATTTGTTTGTTTTAAACACGGTCCATTTTAGGAGGTTTGGTCCTAAAGACAGTGTGCTCAGTGACATAAACTGAATGAAAATTCATTATGCAGAGGGTTCATATTGGCTGCAACCTATTATAATTTCAGTATAATTTAGCAATTGCTTGTGTTCTCAACAAAGTGCCAATGCTGGCCACGGTTTCTTTATCCATTGTTAGGAACCCCTTTGCTTATCATTTAACAACTTGTTCCACTAATGATACACTTGTATATTGAACATAACACTTGTTCCCTGGTCCTGCTGGCCACACTACTGCTGATCCAAGCCAGGCTGCCATTGGCCTGTTTGGCTACCTGGGCTCACTCCTGGCTCATGTTCAGCTGCTGTTGACCAGCACCCCCAGGTCCTTTTCTGCTGGGCAGCTTTCCAGCCACTCTGCCCCAGCCCGTAGCACTGCCTGGGGATGATGTGACCCAATGGCAGGACCAAGCACTTGGCCCTGTTGAACCTCTCATGATTTGCCTCAGTCCATCAATCCAGCTTGTCCAGACCCCCCTGCAGAACCTTCCTACCTTCCAGAAGATCAGCACTCCTGCCCAACTTGGCATCACCTGCAAACTTACTGAGGGTGTACTCCATCCCCCACCCAGATCATGGATAAAGATGTTAAAGAGGGCTGGCCCAATACTCAGCCCTGAGCAACACCACATGAGACCAGCCACCAGATGGACAAAATACCATTCATCATCACCCTTCAGACCTGTCCAATGATCAGTTAACTCACATATTTGTCTATATTCTGTATATTAAGGTGAAAATATACCATTTGAGCACACAGCCTACTCACTGGTTAATGAGAAAACACCAAAAGACACGGTGTTGAAAAATCCTTAAAAACCATATTACACATACCAAAGTTTCCTGATTAGCTTGTTAATGATAATTATAAACATTCTGAAACCCTCAAGAGAATATCTTCTATGCTCTTAAAGATTTATGACTTACAGTCTATGCTTTTCCCAGAGTTTCTGGTTAACTTCTAAGCAATACAGAAAGCACAAAGCAAGCACGATGCTAGAAATTTTCCCAGTATAACACTACTAGGTAACTTGGGATGTCTATAAACTAGACAAGACTAAAATACACTTAAAAACCCATGAGAAAGTTCCAAAATGTTATTGTTATTACATAGACCCAAACTTTCTGGAACAGCTATTTATTTTTGGAGTTCAACTTTCAGCTCTTCCAGCAAACCTTTTTAAGTGATCCATTTTCCTGAGCCCTAGCAATAACCAGTCACTCTTTTAAGGAACCCCAAAGTGAACAGTCCAATATCATCATCAGTTAATGCACGTTCAACTTCAAGCAAATCTCACAGGACTGTAATCCTTTTTCAGCTCCTAACTAACTAATAGTTGGTGAAGTAACATCATACCAGCAGTATTATGTTTCAAGATGCATGAAAACATATCCAAAAATTTTCTCCTCCATTTAGCTGTTCACTGCACTTTGTGTGAATGTATCACAGCTACAGAATTATAATTCTAGTTTTGTTCCCATATGCCAGATTGAACAAATGTTATGCAGAGAAAATAGATACATTTTATGGATGTATGCAAGTATATTATTCACTGATTTATAAGACACTGGTGGCTAACAAGAAATGTTTACACAGGCAACCTTCCTAAAATTCTATGTTGTATGGTAATAGGACTGCAATTCTGCCTGAGATTAGAAGTAAATCACTGTATCCAAAACCACACTCCAGGTATAAACACAACTTTATGAACAGCAAGTCTGCCATGCATATCATTTTGCCGTGGACTAACTGAACAACACACACATTAGCAATGCAAGACTCCTCAAGAAAAACTGGCAGACTTGTCACAGCTCTGGATCCAGCACTGTGTGGAAAACTCATAAAAATGTGTGACTGGAAGGCACCAAGTGCTGCTGGTGAGACTGCACACACATCCGCTGGCTGCTTCCAGAAACAAACTGAACAGCTGAACCTGAAGGCTAAACAACAGCAAATCTTTTGGATGCTTCTCATCCTAGGACTTTAACCAGTTTCAGGAAAATGTTCCAAATTCAGACTTCAGCTCTGCCTCACTGTATAAGATTCACTTGCTTTAGCTAACTTTTTATGTTACAAATGTAGCCACAGTCTGAGGAAATTAGATAGGGTCACTTGTCATCAGTTGAAAAATGACAAAGATGAAAAATATAAAGACAAAGATTTAGGAACACGAAAGACAAAGGTTTTGATCAAATATTCTTTACCTCACAGTCATCTCCCCAATACATAGCAACAGAGATGGACAGTACTTTTGTATATGATTTTTCTTTCATTTATTTCCATGTTGTCCAAGCAGGCTGGTATTTATAGAATCAGTAACACTGTGAAGCTTGTTTGATACAGTCCTAACATTCACCTGGTAAGCTTTTTTTTTTGTTTATTTAAAGACAGTACTTAGATAGATTACTTCTGTAACCACAAGCTATTTAAAGAATATCACTTTGATTACCTTTCAAAAATAAATCAGCATTTCCTTCAGGAGTGGACCACTCTCACTTCACTACAAAATGCAAAAACTTATCAGTTGCATACACTGTTACATACTTTGATATTTTAACATTGTTGTTCAATTATTTTATTCACCATCCAATAACTGTCAGCCATGTATACTTTTCTGGTTTTCTTATTTTACTGAGACTACAGTAGAACTAGTCTAAATTCTTGTTTTACTAAGGAAATTCCATTGAGGTATGTTTTGAAACCAATCTGTACAGTGACTAAATTTAAATCCTCACCACATGTCAAGATTTAAGTAAGGATTCAGAAGTCCCACTTTTTCTTACAGGGAACAAACTAGACTCCTTTCTACCATTTTTATTTATAGCTCATCATGAAAAACCACAAAAAAAAAAAAAATAAAAAAGAAAAAAGAAAAAGCATTTTAGATCTCAAGGTACCTATGAGAGGGCAGGCGTTTATGACTTAGGCAATGCTGTGCACCTTCCAACTAAAAGCTGATACTAATGCAGCTCACTCTTCCTCTGAACTGCATAAACAAATGCAAGGTGCCAACACTGCTAAGTCAGTTTATGCTCCAGGTCTGCAACTAAGAGAGTGGGAGGTAAAGAAAGGGAAGAAATGCATAAAATTATGAGAATTATTCCTTAAGATGAAGGGAAGTTGAACATTCCACCATTGCATAACTCTTTTCTACTGACTTTTTCTACTTTTATAAAAAAAGCACTTAAGGCAGCATTACTTTTGTCCCCCAGTTAAAAAATTGTATCCTCTTGGCTTCCTTCCTTTAGAAACCAGCAAACAGTACTAAAGTACTTTAATCCACACATCTCCCTTTTATTTCATATGAAGGCAGAAGTCACTCTTCTAATGACTTCAATACTACATGAATTCAATTCTTTAGTTATGTTACTAAAGTAAAAGTAGAAGGCGTCATCAAATAATGGTTCATAATTTGGGAGAGTGCTCATGATGCCTTTTTAGGAATTTTTAAGCCACATAATTTCAAAGTGCATGCAATCTTTCTTATTTTATATTTGGGGAAGTCTGCTACCAAAGACACCTTGATAACCAGTTTTAAATATAAACATAATTACTCCATATTTTTAGACATTACATTGGCACGTAGACTTTGAGACATTTTCCAAGTATATTTCCAGAGGCTCCTGGGATACCAGTTACCAGGGCAACCTCTGAGGTCACACGAGTTACTGTAAATTACAGAAGTTTCAAGAGACTCCAATTCATGTTAAAATTGCATGTACCATGCATGACTGCAGCTCACTGCACCACACCGAGCCCGTGCAGCTGCTGCAGCCCTGCAAGACAGCCCAAGTCCAAAAGGGTGCTTCAGGCTGAATTCCTGGCAACAAAAGTGACAGAGGGGAACATGGAGAGGAAAACAGTAATTCTCAGCCTCAACACACTTGACCACTGCCTCAAGCCATGTCCTCTCACATCACCAGATTCCACCACAGTCTCATGTCACAGCAAGCCTCGTGTCTGATCAACAACAACCAAACTCCAAGCATGCTCACTCCTCTCCACTAACCTCTTCCCATCTTTTATGGTTCCCTCCCAACTCCAGCAATTCTCCTAACCTAGCTCATGCAAATCCAGATGCTTTCCTTTGTTTGCATGGCTTGCAAGACAGCCAAGAGACAGCACGTGTTGCAGCTCCTTTAGAACAACACCTGGGCTGGAAGGCCTGGCAATGCAGACCTGGCACCTGCTCAGTAAGTCAGTGCTGAAAGAACAGATAGTGACTGCACTTCCCCCAGGTTATTGCCACAAAAAATAAATACTGCCTCTTTTGGCTTTTTCCCCCCCAGCTAAGTAAGGAGATCTGTCTGGATCACTAAAGGGAAAACACATTATATGGCAAACATATTGTCTGAGCACTTCAGACGAGAAACACATACAAAAGATCTGTCTCCAGCTGGCTTTATAAAAACCAGATATCTTTTATAGAAGAGAAAAGACTACAGACTTGGAGAAAACACAGTAAAACCTGTGTGTTTTCTCATTTATTAAAATGTTTCCATTCACATACAGTAAATCATGCTGCCACACAGAACTTTCTAATCTGTTTACTTTACTATAGCCACTCTTACATTTGAAACTAATATGCACTATTCTCTGAAAGAATCACAGCTATCTATTTAGTTTAGCTTAAAAACCTTTTGGTGCAATTTTTAATCAGCAATATGGAAGAATATCTGGTCTTTATTATGTCCTGTTCTTGGAAGGAGACTAGACAAGCCAGCCTGCAGTATAAGGAAAAAAAGCTTATTTGTAGAAGATGCCATCAGTCAGTAAAAAAGCCAGTGGACTTCCATTATCTAGAGATACTTTCAAAAAAACACATTCAGATGATCAGTAAGAGTTTTGGCATCATCCTCCAAGCTCAGGACTCCAGACAGAATAAAGCACAGCTCTGAACCACTTTCAAAATAGCTGACCTTATTCCTCTTCAGCACAGTGGTAACAGATAAAAAACTGACCATCACACTCTCCAAACCTGACACTAAAAAAAAAAAAAAACAACAACCAAACTCCACAATATATTAAGAATTAAAAACCAATATAAAAATTTTGAAGATTCTCAGAATTTTTTCATTCATTTCAAAAAGAAAAAGTAATATGCTTTTCAGGAGTCAAAAATAAAAGAGGACAAACTACTTTCTTATACTTCGGCTTTCTTATATGTTTTATTTTCAATATTAAAATAATATCTTATATACATCTTATTTTCTAGAGTTAAAAGCACTTCACAGTAAAGGTTCAAATTTCTGAAAAGGACCTGTTTTTTCAGTGGAACCAAGCCATGATTCCCAAGCATTGCACAACAAGTGCTCTAATAAATGATTCTACCTGGGAGGGGAGAGAAATTTAGGGGATACTGGGTGTGTACATATGAATACATGCAAACACAAAAAGCCAAACAGAATGGGGAAATAGCCATCTTCCAGTCTCATGTAGTTACTACTTTGAAAAGAAGCCCAAGGCCCTGCATTCCATCAAATTTTGCTACCAGTATTCTGTCCTATGTGCATTGACTGAATCAGAATGTTTCTATACCATTTGTCATATGCAGAAGTGCCCCAATTTCAAAGCAACAAGCTTTCAAAACTTAATCAAACAACACTCTTCAACCTGTTTTTTCAGTGCTTTACAATTAGTAAGAATTATCCTGATTCATAAATTATGGGGAAGTGCATTCAATAAATTATATAGATAAGCACTGGAAAAAACTGTTTACAAGAGTTTCTAGAAACAATGTGCTTTCTTTCCAATGAAAAATGTTCTTTGAATTACAAGGTTCACCCACAACATCTGAGGCCCAAATGATGCATAAAATATTGCATGCACTATATAAGTGGGAAAGAGAAAACAATAGCTGGTATTCATTCTGAAAGCCCAGTGAAATGTACCAAGAAGGAATGAAAATGAAAACAGAATTATAAATGTTTATTTAGATTGGTCTCCAACTATTAGCCAAACATACTCTCTACCTCTTTACATCTGTACAGTACATTCTTCACATTTTATAGCAATGAAAATATATAATATTGTTCTCAGGAATAAGAGTCAGAAAACTTTTCCAAGCACTTCCTTATTTCTAAATACACAGTCAAGTGATCATACCTACAGATTGGAAGCAGAAGCTCCTTTGTTGTTGCAAAAAGTGACATTCTCAACATTCTCCAAGTCTTGAAATTCCCCCCCAAGAGTGCTAGCCCTTCACATTTCAATGCAAATACTTTAGGACATACTCAATTACTATCAAGCAAGTAGTGAATTACTCCCAAAGGAATGTCCTGTACTTTCAGAACAAACGTTTTGAAGAGTATTAGCTACGTCTTCTGACTGGAAAGAGGGAAGAATATTTTGGTCCATGTACTTCTGAATCACAATTGTTTTCTAATCTCCTCTAGAAACATCTGCATTTAGAAAGCCATAGCACATACACAAATACATATGTAAGGGACTGACCTGGATCTTCTGTGATACAGGTAATTTTTGGATTCTTTATGTCGGCTAGGGTAACACATGATTCCGTAGGTTTAACCTGGAAGAACTTTGTATATAAAAACAGGCAAATCTGAAAACTTAGAGACGACTAAAAATAAGTTTATCCAGTTCAGACAAAGCAGACAATGCCAGGGAATGAAGATCATGTCTGCAAAAGCTCCCATCCTTGCAACTGATTTTTAAATCTGTAAAGTCAACATCCACAAATAAGCAGAAACTACTACAGCAGAGTAAGAAACATTTCCTTTTATAAGAATGACTATGTGTGAAAAAAATTACCTCTTATAAGGCAAAAAATAAAGGTTGCATTGCTAATCAAATATACTATCACATTTTTTACACGAATCAAACAATGGTCTCTTCCCCTCTTCTTATTACAAGTATTATTTGCCTTCAACTGCATTTCTTAAGTAAGTGCTAGCAATTTGCAAAATGAAAACATGCCTGAGGTCTTCTAGGAGTTACTGAAAAGCACAGGAAAAAATGTTTTAAAAAAATTCAGGCAAAACCTGAAAAAACTAAATAGAAATTAGAAAATAAGAGAAAAAAAATTGTAATGCTATTTTTATAAGAATTTTGTGTTCCAGAATTGATGACCCCGTCTCTAATTTCCCCAAGAGAAACCTTCTCAGCTCAGGCACTCTCTAACTACTACCTGCAGAATTTCCCCTTATTGACCTGCTTTTAAACCAAATGTTAAAACAAAGTATTCTGGTTTTGCAGCACAGTGCAACTAAGCAGAATTTGACTCAACAGCCTTAAAATTACACTAGAACTAGCTTGTCTTGGACATTTTTAGAACATAACTGGTGATCCTATTGTTCACAGACTCCATGGACTTCCTTATATAACTTTGTAGGAAATTTATTCTAGTATGTACAAGTTTTAGTTCATGTGGGTTTCTTCCCTTGCAGACACTACAAAAATGTTCATAGCCTGCATTCCAACAACAATGATCATGATAGAGAAAGTCAAAATTACTCATCATTTCTTAAACATGGTACTGTGTGTTTTGTGAAATGCCACAGTTCTGTACTTTTCAGTAATGTAAACCAATTGCTCCTGGACAGATAAAAAGACAAGAAAGGGTGAAACCAATTTTGTATTAATCCAGTGATAACATAAAGTTAGAAAGCAAATTCTTTAGTTAGCAGCAAAAACGTGTTTTTTCATCTGATAATGGTACTTTAGATAGCCAGAAAGATTACCACTCATTTTGCAAAAATTAGCGAGTGTTTTTCATTTAGAATTATTTGCCAAGTCCCCAACCACAAGATCCTCTAACTACCGCTCATAAGGCCACTGACTGTACCACAAACATTAATTAATCAACCACTGCAATCAAAAAATAAAAGAAAAAATCAACACACACACCAAGGGAAAAAAAGAAAAAAAAAAAAAAAAGCTTTTGGAACATCTTTTGGAACATGTATTTTAATTTTATAGGCTTTACCAAACATGTTTACTAAAATTAGCTTGGTAAAGCACTAGGCCAAAAAGAGTTTAAGTACAGTTTATTCTCTTCCCTGCTGCAGCTGTTTTAAGAATAATTAAAAAGCTCCCCTGCCCCCCTTCCAGGCTGTAGGGTTCCAATGACAGAGTAACCAGGCATCAGGAGTTAGAGAGGATGCAGGAGATTGAAGGAATGCAAAATGTATTCAACTAGGAAGCTTCTTCAGCCAGGCTACAGTTACAAACTACAGTACATGAAAAAATTACATAGCATGGGTAGTACCAGAGTTATATTACAATCACATGTAAATGTGTGGATTAAAAAGCTCCCCTAAAAAGAAAGCAAATTCCTACAGAAGAATGTCAGTCAGGAAATTTCTGACAGACTGACAACTGAAGCACAAGGGAAGTCACATAAGGTCTTGGCATTCTTCCAAAGAAAGGGGTTTTTATCCTTATTGATGCAATTAAGTGTCTTTCTTCAGACACAGGTAAGTCTATATTTTAAACTAACTTTCTCTAAGAACACACAGATCATCAGTAAATACTTTAAATCTTCACCTAGCTCTCTGTCTTCTCCTCTTGTAGTCCCCTCCTTAGAGCTTTTAAATGCATTCGCCTATGTTAAAGAAATCTGAAAAAGGAAACAGATATCTTAACATTATTTTATTGCAGTGGTTTTCCTAAAAGTTAGTGTGAGAAAGAGGGAGAGAAAGTGGGCAAAATTAAGATGCCCATGAAAAGCCATCACCCAACTGGCCAATCTATAGTTACCTATACAGCTGCCTCTTCAAGAATGGAACTTAAGATGAGAACTTCACCATCATGTTTGTAAAGTTCTTCATTTCCTGGAGATATCTATCAAACTTTACAGCTATTTATGCAAAGCCTCATTTCTTCAAGTAACTGTAAAACACCTTGTGTTCCTCAACAAAGATGCACAAGTGTTCAAGAATCTCAAGATCTGCACTGAATCAGATGTCTTAGACTCAGAACTTCAAACTAAGGCATATCCTGCACTCATCTTCAGCTTCTTTAGACAGCAAAACTGTAGCTGCTGATTTGGCAAACTCCTACAATGTAGTTTTGGCCACTGTCTCACCTTTAGACCCAAGTGATTACATTTCCAGTTTCATCTTCTCCAAAATGGAGAAGTGGCATTCAAGAAACAAAAATCTGTGTTTTGACTGAAAAACTGTTTTATTAACAGTGACTTCCAACAGCCAAGCTTCTTTTGCTGTAGACAAGGGCTCAGACACTCTACTCAAGGAGATTTTACATAGTCTACCACTACTGATAAACAGCCTACAGCTGGATTTAAGATCTTAAGGTCTTGGTATACACAGTTAATCCACTCTGAAACTTGAGTAGTTGCAGCAGATGGTAATCAGAAATCTCTCATCAGCCCCAGAATATCCTCATGGTATATCATCCTATAAATAAAGCATACCCCTTTTCCCCGGGCTGTACAGCTGATTATGGAACATCGGAAATTTCTTTGGATTATAGAATGCTCAGAAAGATAGAATGCTGCCAAAGCTTATATCTCATATTTTTGGAGTGAAGTATTTTTATGACAAAGTTCATGCAGTTTAGAAAATGTCTGATTCGTTTGTAGCTTATGCAGTTGCAATTTTAAACAGAATTTCTCCATTTACTAATGCAGTTTTTAAAGCATCTTCGGTATTACTACTGCTATTTTGAGTTTTACAGAATTGCAGTCAGCTAAGAACAAAAATAACGAAAACAGATGACCTGATTTGGTTTGCAGAATAAATTAGCTCTATGTTTTTAAAAGCTAGTGCTACTTATTCAAAGCAAAAAATGGTACATCTGAGGTTTGATCACTGTTGGTAGGTAATGAGATACATTAAAAACAAGACATCTTCAAGAATAATTCAGCATGAGTGCCTTAAAGAATCCTGACTTTAATCTCAGTCAGGGGAATAGGGAGTAGGGGGTGGGTATAAGCTGACTCCAAACATAACAACGGTCATTACACTGACTACAGCTTTTACATGTTCTCTATTAATTTCTATCTCTTCCCATGCACACATAAATGTATAGAAACCTTACACATATCCAATGCTTCTAAAAAATAGAACCTGAACCAAACATCACACCACTTTGAAATGCTCTTTCAACTTTACTTTCCAAAAATCAAAAGGTAATATTTATTTCTTCCCTTTAAAGATTATTTGCCAATGAGAACATCACACTCTGAAAATGTAGCAAAATAGTTATTTTCAATTACTTCCTGAATGTGACAAAGTCAACAATTGTTGTTACTTCATCTTGCAACAAGTTGCAAGTTCTGGGTTTTCCTTGGCTGCATGGTCAAAATGAAACTTTATTTTCATCTACCCTTAATGAAGTAATAAAAGTTCACCAATTAAGAACCACATCAACATCCAGATTTCTTGTTGGCCAGGAACCTTATTACTTGAAATGTGAAAAAAAAAAAAAAAAAAAAAGTAGATTCATCTTTTGGTGTATATTCATATTCCCAAAAAATTTCCTCAGGCAACCCAGTCCAACAAGATTTGAATGTTGCAGCAGAATGTAATCCCTACCAGAACAATCTTGTGAAATACTTCAGAATATCTCTGAAAGACTTTAGAACCCAGTGAACCCTAACATGACACCTTTAACTTCCACGCATTTTACAGCAATTTTAATCACATCTACATTAGCAATTAATTTATACCATGTTTCTCAGAGATCTCTTCTCCCAACACATATTTGTCTATACAGAATGTCAACAGATTTAGCTACTATGAAAATTCTGATTGCATCAGCAGCACAGTCAAGTACCCAAATAAATATTAGTAATTGAAGTAATAATGTTTATTAAGCAATCAGTACTTCACACACTTCACTTTCAGTATAACATCTCCTATTTATAGTGACATAAGGGTTGCAGACAAAATCAATGCATGAAAACAATTACATGTTTTTTCCTAATTATATAGATCATAATGATCTGATAAACAAAATTTATTCTGTAGCAAACAAGTCTTTCAAATTTTGGGGCAATTCAGGCAACTTTCAACAGCAAATGTGGAATTGCTTTGGCTGGGAGGGGAAGAAATTACTTCCTGTGACCACTGACAGAATCACCACCAAAAAAATTCTGCTTCTCAATAAAGCAGCAAGGAATGTGCCTGAACTCTGCATTTACCAAATATATGTCACAACATGATATAAATGGTTAGGTGTACCCCAGTATACCTTAAAATGTCAACACCAATCACAAAATAATGTTCAAGTTCTGATTTCTAATGAAACTATTTAAACACCTGTATTGATTTGGAAGTTTACTGTCACAGGCCTTAATAACAATGGGCAACATTGATTTATGTTTGTTCATTATACCTGGAAACTTTAAAGTCACTATCTTACCCATTTTTCTGTCATCACACAGTATATAACCTTCCCAAATTCAAGCTCTTATTACTATTACCTTGTGATCTGTAACACTAGCATTCTCTATCCACAAAGTCCTCAGTGAAAGAGGACATTCTATATGAATAGCAGGAGTAGCTTTCAAAACACTGTCTTATCCACCATCTCACTTGAACTTCTGTTTAAACCACATATACACTGAAATAAATACCAGGAATCTGTGATGTCAGTTGGGCCAATATAAATATTATTAAACTTTACTAAATTATAAAATCTGGATAGTGTTCTTATGTGTACATGTCACAAAAACAGGCTGCTAATGTCAGTGCTGCACTCTATACCTATCATTATTTAGAACTGGTAGAAGCTGCTGCTTTGTAATTAACTAATTCCTGTTAGTTACATACTCACATTTCTAGCTGCCATGCCATAAAATCTAAGCAAACACTAACAGCTACTGCAAGAATACTAACTACAGACTTATCCCAGGAAATTTATTCTGCTCTTGGGTGAGAGATTACAAATGTTTGCACACATTTCACTAATTCCTGAAGGCTAGCAGGAGGAAGAGACATAACCTCTACACTGACCTCTAAAGTTTGAACAGAAGTGGATGCAAAACTATGTCAGTTAAACAATTACTACAGTATGTTGTCATAATGCCCAGAGGCACAGTTAGGAAAGACACCTGAATATAGTAATTAGACACTGCCAGTTTCAGAGTTTACAGAAATAAATCAAGAGTCCATAGGTTTTGCTCTGCAGTCTATAAACTGCTAAACAACAAGCTGAATGTGTCATCAAAAGATCAGAAATTTTTTCATACACTGAGCTACCAGATCCTTCAGTATTAAATCATGTACAAGTATACTGCTTTTCACTGCTGACAGGGCACACAGAATGAACAGCACAGAGGGAATAATACAGCATTTGCAATTAGCAAGGTAAGAATTCTTGAGGGTATCCCACTGGGATAAAACCTAGGAAACTAGGATAACACTGAGTAGAACCTAAGGAAAGCACAAATAAAAGGAAAATGATGCACAGAGAAGCGAGGGAAAGAACAAGGTATTGCATCACTATAGAAAGTAGCATAATGAGGGCAACCAGAGGAAAACAATCAGCACTGGTGAAGAAGAAGGCAAAAGCCACATTACTCCTGTATGGTTTTTGTTTGATTGATTTTAAGAAATTAAGACTGGATTTTGTGCCAGTTGATGAAGATTGGCAAGTTCTGCTTGACCTGCAAAATCATGGAACTCAGGGAAAAGGCAAAGACAGCCTGAAGAAGCCTGAAAAGGAAAAGAGGGAAAGGCAGAAAGGAAGTGGTGACTTGGAGCAGCGTTTCACATGGTGACTAACCTGTCACCTTTGGGTCACTTTTCACTGAAAAACATTGCAGCAGTGGAATCAAACTCAATCCCTGTGAAAGAAACTGTGTCCACAGGACAGAGATAACACTCCTTCCCCAGCACACAAGTCCCTTACAAGGTAAATGCACTAGCCTCAGAATGGTGTTGTACATTTAGACATGACAATACAGAACTATTTTCATTCTTACTCCTTGGCATAAGGATATTAACATTATTAATAGCATTAAAAACGTTTTTTAATGCTATTAATAATGGTTAATAATAAGTAGTTTTAAACATCTGCATCTTAACTGAGTAAGTCTCCAACTAAAGATTCCTTTCTTACTCCTTTTAAAAGGTATATTTATACTGTGACCAAGATGAGATAAGATTAGGCAGACCAAATTAGGCTGCTGTGGCCTGCTACTGTCTCCACAGGAGTACATATCTTTATGCAAAAAGATTCTGAAAGTGGTCATTCCATTTGTATAGTTCTGCAACCCTGTCTTTATTAATTATATCCAAGCAACCTATGAATCACCTATTTTCAAGTTTGCATTATTTTGCTATTATTTTACTGTGTTTTAACATACTGCTCCTTGTCTAAATACTATAAGCAGTCTGATGAAAGTTGAAAAGAAATGGAAAAGTTATCGTTTTCATTTCAGGTATCTTAAACTATATACTCCTGCAATTCAGAGAAATGGTTTTGCTCATACAATTTTTTAAAACAAAGTACTGAATTTATCTGCAATTTCTTTATTGTTTCTGACTAGAAGTCAAAAAAGCAGTGCTGTTCAGCTGACCTCAGAATCTAGAGAAAAGTTTCCTTCCACAAGTAAGCTTAATGAAGTAGGGGGGAGCCAGCTACTCACAGTCACACCTTTGGAGGCAATGCAAAAAAGTGTGATGATTATCTTGTTTAAAATTAGCAAACACTGCCTTTCAGGTCAGATATTATTTTCAGAACAGCACGAGCAAAAATTCTTGTACACCACACCAGAAGCTAATTTTTTGCTTTTACTGGTATGACCCTTGCACTAAAGTGTTTAATAACACTGAGCCATATAACAGCTGCTTACTTTTGCTTTAGTGAGTGCAAAGTGCAATATAAGTAAAGTTTGCCTTCATTTCAGCACTCCACTAAAAAAAAAATGCAGCTGGCTGCGTAACATGCAACAACATCTCACAAATCCTTTCTACCTTCATCTATTAAATGTAATCTTTTTCTATTTTTAAGCTTCCAAGCATTTAAAAAAATCCCAACACTACTTTATACTTCAAAGACCAAGAACATAGTAACACATATAACTATTAGAACCTAGAAGAAATATTAGATTCTGCAAAGTAATTTTTCCCCCCACTGCTGTTCCCTAACTTCTAAATGGATGCTAATTAAGAACCATGCTCTTCCCATATTGTCTTTAACTTTGGCAAGGTTTCTGTCTTAAATTACAACAACTACGGAGTGAGTGCAAAAACACCAAGGAAATACATTATAAAAATAACAACTTCAAAGTATTGTTTTTAACAGTGTAATGTCCTTGGTTCCAACATTAACAATACTGTTCTGTTCCCAAATCTTAAAACAAGAGCAGTTTCTCACTGAAGATACCAAGTTTAATAGAAACCACATGCCTTAGTAGAACTAATGAATTTTCCTAACAATGCACAAACAAAAAACTCAACTATCTGTCATTTTTAGCAACAGTTGATCAAAACTTGTTTGATAGCTCAGCACTCCTCTCTCTGCAGCTTCTGTATGGTGTGAATGAAACACAGTCTGCATCTCACACTGTCCTTCTACCACTACTGCAGCGAGAAAGAAAACTGGCCCGAGGATAAATCCAACACTGTCTTGGCTCTGCTTTCTCCTGCTTCTAGCATTATTACTGTGCTTCTTTTTAACCTTTCCTCCCTAATATTTCAGAGTATTCACAGATATTTTTGGCTGTGACAGGCTCAGACACCAAGCTCAGGAATGTACTTTTCCATCAGTAACAGCTCAGAGTCCGGCTGCCTTCCCGGCCGGCTGCTTCTCAAGCTTTCCCATGATCTGTTTGCTTGCCTGTTCAGCAAAGCCAGAGCACTGCACAGCAAACCAAAGTGCAAGGTCAGACAAAAGGGCTTTCCCTTTCCTCCATCTGTGTGGCACAAAACCACGAGAAGAGCCTGAGATGCTAAGGGCACTCAAATACTGAGCTCTGTAACAAAACAGAGGTAAAATTAGCACTGCCTTGTTTTGTAAAATATTCAAAGAAACATTAAGCAGAGAGTGTACAATACGTATTCACATGTCAACCAAAAAGCACTTTAGCTGGCAATATTCAGATGGCTACAAAAAGTAGTAATTGAATTTGCCAATTCAAATAATGCTAATTACGCACTTTGTGTGTCTCTCATGTATTCAAAACCATCCATGTATAAAATTGCACCTATTTGCACCAATGTAGTAAAGTTCCAGGAAGACAAGTCAAACTTTGCATTTTCTCTAAGTATATCATACCTTTATAAAAATCCATATAGGCTGAAGAATAACTAAGAGAATCAGAAATCATTAGCTGTTTTTACACAAAGATAGTAATTTTTAGTTTTAACTATAGGTTATATTAAGTCATCCATCCAAACCACACTTTTATGCAAACTAAAATACACAAAGGTATTCAGTACCAGTCAACTTAAGGTTCTGTTGTAAATATCTACACACAGAAAAAAAAGAATAGAAGATACAAAATGCAGGACCTATTTCTCTAACTCCTGCTAAGCTGTGTAATAATAATAGGGGATATAAACCAGCTTGAACAATGGAACAATAACTGTGATCATTTCTCTACAGTTTCTGTGTAACAGTTTTTATGTAAAAGATCAGCTTAATTTTCTCAAATATAAGTACTTTAGATTACAAGCCATTGCACTTCCTCTTAGAATTCAAGACAAATTTTTATACTTCAGAAGCAATTGTTTTACAATGTTATTAAAACATTATCTTATCAGACTTTCTGACCTACATTCTTAATAACTGATATACCATTTCTGAAGTTATAAGGAAGTTTGATGCACTGGATAGATTGTAAAATGAAATGTAGAACTGATCAAAGTCTTCCCTTGTTACTATTATTAAAATTAGTACTCTGAAAATCTATGAAGACTTTAGCTCTCTGTCACTGAAAGGAGTGAAACTGTACCCCTTTCTAAATGACCAGCATTGTCATTTTTTTCTTGTGAAGGATGAAAATACATGACAGACTCAAGATTTTTTTATGAATGCCACTCTCCTCAACTGGCAAAATGACAGGAAAATGAATCTATGAAGAGACAGAAAATGGTATTAGCAGCAGCCAGGGAAGTTTGAAGACAGAGCAGTTATAAAGCCAGGCTTGATGGCCTGCACACTCTGCCAGCTTTGCAATGATTCAATCTCTATGACAGACTGAGTCAAAATTTTTAATTAATGTATGTAATACTTTAAAAATTAAGTACTCTGAGGAGCTGTTGAGCATTTAAGTGCAATCACTTTTCAAAGCCATAGTAGCCATACAACTGTTTCTGATCAGAAATCGATCATTCACCACATCACTCCTTACATTCACCAACATCAAACCACCAGAAGAGATTTATTTAAAAGACACCAGTGTACCAAATTGAAATATGCAGAGAAAAACTCCAGACCATACAATCACATAATTATTTTAGAGACTTGTTTTACTCTGATGATTCCACCCTGGCACATGGGAAACCCATGGTCTGGCTGACAGTGTTGATTTTCTTCACAGCCTGTATGGAGCTGTGTTCTGGACCTGTGTTTAAAAGGGTGTGGATAAGAGCAGTGCTTTGGCTGCTGCTGGATAGTGCTTACACAGTGGTAGGGCTCCTTTTTCACCCCCCTCACTCTGGCCCCATTGCAACAAATGGGCTAGGGGTGGACAAGAAACTGGGAGGAAAAAGAGCCAGAAGAAATGACCAGAGCTGGTCAAAGGGATATTACACCCTGTATAAACTCATGCTCAGCCACTAAACTCAGGTAGCAGAAAGGAAGGGTCTGACTGCTGAGAGCCATCAAGATGCTTGTGGGAGGTAAAAAGTAATTTCCTTTGCATCACTTGTTTTTCTTTCCTCTTTTTTTCACTTGTTACACTGTCTTTATCTTAAACCAGTAGATTTTTTGCTTTTGTAGCCATGGGACAGGCAGGCAAGTGAGCAACCGTGTGGGTGCTTGGCTGCCCTCCAAGGTCAACCAACCCACTACATGTGGTAAGTTTAAGACCCTTTCCAACCCTGTCTTCTGTTAAAAAGATCATCACTGGCATCTTCTTGGGATTAATAACACTCTCCTCTTGTATTTAAAATACCAATACATAGAGGGAAAAAAACATAGAGAAAAAACAGCCAAGAAAAATACTGCAGAGGAATAACAAAATGGGTAAGTATCTGACTAAGAAAAATTACCAACTCAATTTCTTCATTTTCTTCTCATTATTTTGATACTAAACCTTTATATATTTCTATAAGTCGGGGAAATAATTTTAGATCCTTAAGTTAGAAGGAGTCATTTTACCACATCGTTCAACAGCTGTGTTGCCAAAGCATTTTTTTTTTTCTCAGTACCACAGAAAATACAATTTGTTTAATTTAACCAGTCACAGTCCAGATTGCTTTTTCTAGATCCTACTTCCAGTCTATCTCTGGTTTCTAGTACTCTAGACAGAAAATGTGTCCAGCGATCTTCTGAGGAACTATCCACTCTCTGTATTTCCCTTGGGATTAAAGGAGGGTTCTCCCAAAGTTCTTGACATAGACTGGAGTTCAAAGCATCCAACTAGTATCAAAAGTAACAAAAAAATTCTCACTTGAAAACAAAACTATAACTCCTAAGAATCCTCCAGGCAGAACCAGTCACTATAAGCAACCAGATTTACAAAGTCATCTTCCTTAGAATTTAACACAAACCCCAGAAGTGTATGTTTTAACTTAGATTTACAATTAAAAATAAAAAATACTGGTTTTAAAAAGCATGAAAATACCATAAATAGTTTTTATCTCTTCTTTTGTTCACTCAATAATAAATACATGGCAGCAATAAAGCCTGAATCCTTATCAGGAGCTGTGGAAGGAAACTTCCCTTGCAGCCTCAGTTTTAAGGGATGAATACTGAGAACTGTCACCTCTGCCGAATATTCTTCAGTTCCAAACAATTCAGATTGACCTGCTGAGGACCCTTCAGATCAACTGGATTTTATCAATTCCCATTAGTATATAACTAAACACTATGGACAACCACCAAATAATTTTCTGCTCATTTTCCTTTCTTGTACACATCACATTTCCCCCTTCTGCTGAGTGTGAAGGAATAATTTCAGTACCCACCATGAGATTGCCACAGGTATCTTAAGTTCAATGCAAGAACTTGGCTAATGGATTCAAGCAGCAAGCAATTTCTGTTAACAAAAGGCCAGCCTGAACTCCCCAAAAAGAGAAAAAGGCATCAAGAATGAAGAAAATAACTTTCCTCTCTCCCACATGCAGAAGTCATCAAATTGTTCCAATCATTTTCACAGCTAAGAAGGGCTTTTTTCTTATATGGGTGAAAGAGGTGAATGGAAGGGGAGGAGAATAAGTAATATTCTATCTCCTGAAAGAGGCCAGTTCTGGGAAGAATAATTCCAAGTAGATTTGCCAAAATTGAAAAAAACAAAGTGAGCACATGCTAGAAGAAGACTTCCTCTAAACCAAAAAAGAACAGTGTCAGTGATTTAATTCAATACTTTCCTGTGACCTTTTAAATTTCAATACCTGAGAAAAGCTGTGAAGGATTCAATAGCTCACAGTTTATGAATCCTTTGTGGAATAACCACACTAACACGATGAACTCAAATAAGAGAGAGGATAGAAAGTGACTACACTTCAATAGAGAGAGAGGATAAAACAGAACAGAGACATTTAAATAATGCTGACAAACAAGAGGGAGAAACAGGAATGCCAAACCTTAAATGAGGATGTTGATGTAACAGGTGTTTCAGAAATTCCAGGTAATGAAGACTATCATTGGGAAATTATTGCCAGCACAAAAGTTCATCAAGTCAAAATAAGTTGTTAGTGTAGAGGGTTCTGCTATCCATGGAAGGTGCCTTACAGTTAAATCAGATAAACTAACTCTATCAAAACATATCACAAGATGCATTGAGATTTCAAGTGTGACCAATCTACTTTCACATACGGAGGAAAAAGAGGCTGAGGGACACAGCACATCATTAACAAAAGGCTTCAATTCTTTCCAAATAGACAGGACAGCTGTTATGTTTCAAAGAAGATGCCAAAGTCTTAAGAAATCTTTTAATCTATACATCATACCTGACTACTTTATAGGAGAGCAAACATGACATCAGAATACAAAGTAAAACAGAGAAAAATAAGGAATGATTTCTCACTATCTCACCCTATAAAGAGAATAAAGACACCTCAAATGAAATTAGCAGGTGGCAGATTCAAAATAAAGAGTGGGTACCTTTTCCTCACCAGCACATCCAAGAGTCAAAACTCTGAGCCACAGGCTGTGCTTCAGATGCCAGAGTGTACAGGGTTGAAAAAGAAACTGGGAAAAAAAAAATGGGAGCAAAATCTATTCTTTAAATGTAGGTACTAAATATGAATATCACTGCTGACTCCAAGAACCCTTGAGCAATAGGTCACTGAAAACTACCAGGTCACAACTGAGGGATAATGATACAGGTTAGCTCATCCTTGCACTTCTCCCGGCAAAAAGCAGGGCAGGGGGAAGCAATGAACTTCAGTAAGGAAAAGTCAAAGCACTTCACTGCCTTTATCCTCCTTTGTGCACTCTGAGGCTTCTGAGACAACAGGGGCTGCTGTCCTTGCTTCCACACATGGCCGAGCCTGAGAGGCTCTTACAGCACCTGGGCACCTCCCTGAGGCCTCTCCCCCTCTGCACAGGGGAGGAGGCTGCACAGTTGGATGCTTGGCTGCCTGGTGCAGCTCCCACCCAGCATCCCTGTGCTGGCAGCTCTGGCTGCAGTCAACAGCCCCAGGACCAAGCAGCCCAGTGGCAAAGGCAGCAGTGAGGGATGGCTGCACTGGCCCCAGCCTGACCATATCCTCCAGGTGACCCCACTGGGAAGCACCTGGGTTGCCAGAGGGGGTCCAATGTGATACTTTGTTACCTTGTCCTTCCCAGTGCTAGAATCCAGCCAGTGCTTGTGGATAGGGGACAGTTCAATGTCCAAGCCTGGACACTCAGCACTGAGTTATCTTTCTCAGTTATTGAGAGTCTGGCCTTTAGCAAACCATGCAGCTGCATTCCCTGTACTCTTCTGAGCAGAGTTTCCCCATCTAGTATCTATTTAGTGGGCACAGACATCATTTATTCTGTCTTCTTGCTTATCCTTTGCCTAGACAACCTTCAGCTTTGCCTTCCTTGCATGCTTCTCAGAGCCCGCATTCAAGCACTCTTCTGCAGGCCCACTGGAGATAGGATGATGGGCTAGATATGAAAAGGCCATTCTTAACAGAAGACTTCACACAGCTTACAAAAATATGTGTATTTAGAAATTTGTTTATTTGTGTGTTTGACTTTAATTTATATTCCAGATTTTAAGTCTCTGACCAATTTCAGACTATGGAGATTGTAGCACTGCCATGCCTGCTTTACAGCACACCAATGAACAGAGCAGCTCATGACTACCAGCTTAGGAGCTTCCAACACCCACCTTTTGTTTTCCAGGAGTAACAAAAGTTAGATGGAAGTGTTTTACTGAGGAACTTGCATAGAGAGCCTTTGCAGCAAATCATGGCAACAATCCTACTAGCACCTTTGTGGATGGCCCCAAGAGGAATAAATAATCACATAATGGCTGACAATGGAAGAGACCTTAATGATCACCTAGTTCCAATCCTCCCTTTCCCCATTATGGGCAGGGATGCCACCCACTAGACCAGGTTGCTCAAAGATCCATCCAGACTGGCCTTGAACACTTCTGGGGATGGGGCATCCACAGCTTCTCTGGGCAAACCGTTCCAGTGCCTCACCACCCTCAGAATAAAGAATTCCTTCCTAGCATCTAATCTACATCTCCTCTCTTTTAATTTAAAACCATTCTCCCTTGTAGCTCAAGTTTTGAGATATTTTCCATTTCCTTTATCCTTGGCTGTTTGAAAGCATAAAGGAAAATGAAATGTTAAAGAACTTGAGCACAAAAGATGTGAAATTTCAGTATTCTGTAACTTTCTCTCTTTCCTTTAAATAAGCACTCGCCCTTAAGGCTGTGACCTGCTTTGTTGCATGGTTTTTTAACAATACAAACTTATTGGAACAGCAAACTGGTATCACAATGGACCAGTTGCTGCTTGGCCCATTAGGAACACCACAGAAATACAACATTCTTTTCCCATGTACTTAATAACCTCCAAGCCATGAAATAAACCCAAAAGTAACTATTTTTAATTAGACTCAAATTAAATAAGGAATAGTTTAAATATCTATGCTTTTAAGCTTATATTGACAATTTTAAATGCAAGTGGAATTCTGGTTTATTCTCACATCTGGCTCTTCCAATGAACCCTATGAAGCAGGAGCATTCCTATGAATCAGGAACAAATACAATGAAAACTACAATTCTGATTCGCTCATATTAAACTATTTTGTTTAATATTTTGTCTTCCTGGTAAATTCATCTTCCCCTTTATATATATACATAAAAATATATATCCACCAAACTAAAACTGGTCTATTCAATTAATCCTGCACACCAAACTAAATAGAATAAGCTTACAAGTTTGATCCAAGAAAATAACACCAGCTTATGCAACTACCTTTAAAGAAAAATGAAAATGTTTCAAGAACATGGGGTGATACACAGTGAACATACATTCTACAAAATCAAGAACACATATAATAAATTAATGCTACAGTAGAGAAAAATAAAATTACTCCGTTTTTTTGTTGTTCTTAGCGACCAACACAGGTCAACTACTACAACTCATGTAACACTCAGCCCAGACAAGAGACTTTCCAGACTCACACACAGGAAAAAAGCTGAAAACATGAAACACCAAAATCACAAACAAACAAAGGGTAACATGGACAGAATTAAAAGTGAAGGATTTACAAGTCAGCTTTCTGCATCATTTGCTTATTTCCTCTGTTTGGAAAACTGCCACATTTCTTTCCGAAGCATTTGTTAGGAAAGATTTTCTTAATGATGCTGCTGCCCTTTACATAGATTTCTGAGATCTTGTTTCTCTATGATATACAAGTAAAAAACAAATGTCTCAGACCTGAGAAGCTTTGCAATACCTGAAGGAAAACAGGTTATGACAGCGAAGTATAACAAGTATCTTCAGTTAAGAATTCCAAAATAATTTGGGAAGGAACTGGAGAAAAGGTGCCTGTAACTTCTGAAATTTTTCAAGTTACAGCTTAAAATGTGGGGTTTGTGTTTTGGAGAGGAGGGAGAAGGTGGTTCTAAATTTTTACATGTAAGCAAAACAGTGTTATAAATTAGGTGTCACCTTCTCCCAGTCATCTGTTGTGAACACTGAAAGAAAAGGCATAATTTGAAATAAGTACATTTTTCAGTAACAGTTTGGTTCAAAGTCTCCTAGAGTTTTAGTAAATTTCTTATTGTGTTTTACAGTAACAAATTACATTAAAACAAAGATTTCCTAGAGGCAAGAAGAAATGGCTTTTCATTGCTTATTTAAAACAAGTAATGAGTTTGGCAAGCTACAAAGACAACAGAGATGGAAATGAAGTTTTAAGCAGCACAACTTCTGCCTCACAGAACTGCAGCTAATGTAAGGCACAGAATGACCACAGACATAATGAAGAGAGTTCTCCTGTATCATGTGAACATAGCTAGATGAGAACATTTCTTCGCAGTAGCATAATGCAAAACAAGTTCAAACATTTATTACTAATTGTTGCCTCTCCCCCTTTCCTCAACATAGCAGGTGCAAGAATGGTAGTCTTGTTTTGTTTTCCCACTGAAAGAAGCCTGCTCCCTGAGATGACCACAACTTTTATTAAAAACAGGGTAGTAACAAAACAAAAATACTAGACACAAATTTTATTCTGTCTATATTAAAAAAAGAAATCTTATAAACTAAGAACTGTCATTAAAAGAACCATATTTCCAGAAAGAGGGTTAAGAAATGTCACATTCGTTTCATACACTGTAGTGTTGCAAGATGATTTGACAAGCCACACAGGGATTTTGCTGCTGCTCAACAGTACCTTTCACAATAAGATCCCCCAAAACACTTTCCAGCAGGAAATTGACTGATATTCCACAAAAAAAAAAAAAAAAAAAAAAAAAAAAAAAAAAAAAAAAAAAAAAAAAACACCACTTCAAAATACTAGTAAATGTAAGCTTTCCACAATGCTGTAGGGTGCTGAAATCTGTGGAAACTATGAGCTACCAAAGTTGTAGGACAAGGACTCAAAAATATTTTGCCTTCTTCAGCCACATTATTCTTCGCACAGAACTCATCCTGACCTACAACCAAAAATCCATTCTTTTTTTTACCAGCTTTCAAAAACTGCCCTAACTACTTAGCACCAAGGAATATATTGCACACCTAACTCTTTCTGTTTGTTATCATATGGAAAATTACATTTCCCAAGTAACTCCTTTAAACATTGTGCCTATGACTGATATCTCAGCTGTCTGGGTAATCATTGTATTTCCCCTGCAACATGCTTGCATTCTCATGCCTCTGGTTTCAGCAACCTTGGACTCAGATTCAAATTCCTGCCAAGTTGTTGGCCTGAAATAACACAGAACTTTTTTTCATTCTTTCTAGTATAACAAATTGAGAGCTTTGAATTGAGGTCTTGCTCTTTTTTCTGAAGTTTTGTCTGTCAACAACAGAATTTTAAGAATCTTTAACTGTATAAGCACCTGATCAGTGCAAGACCAATGCAGTTTTACATTGTCCTGCAAGGAATCCCAGAAGTTTGTTACCAAAGTCTCCTAAGCAAGTAAAAAGAGGAAGGTTTATACAACTACACTGTTTAAAGTTACATAAGATTTCTTGGACCTAGAGTTCAGTCTGCATTATATTTTTGAAAAATCCTGGAACAAAGAAGCAAACACAAAAGCCCACCTGGCTTATGATAAAAGCAGCCAACAGAAGTTTTCAGCAGAAGCCCATGACTTATTCCCATTAACTGTTGTAAGCAGTGCAGATGAGACATTTAATAAATAAGAAAGGGTTATAAGGTGTACATTTCTAGAATACAGAACTGCATTCTAAATATTTTAAATTGTAAGGGAAAAAAAAAGTAGGGAGTAGCTTTTACCATGATTCATTTTGACTCTTGCAAAATGCAGTGACATGGCACGTAGGAGTAAGGCTCTGAACCAAACAGAAAAAAACATAATAGTGCTCTGCATTTGTCTTATATACTAAAAAATTCTATTCATATTTATTTCACACAAAAACTTTTTTAACACTTATCAGCTATGCTGTATTTCAACAGAATGCATCAGAAAAATCTTCTTTCTCCATCACCTCAACCAAAGGCACCATTTGATAAAGTACACTGAGCAGATTTACATAAAGCCTCTGTGATGGTGGATAATCAGGCACTAGGTTAAATCACCAGGTGACAGGTTTTTCACAGCAAAACATGCTTTTAGTTGATGGCATCCCTTAATGTAATTTTACTAAATTCACCAGAAAAAGTGTTCTCACTTTTAGACCTGAAACTAAATCAGTAATTCAATAAATTCACTTCAGAATACTTCCAATACATGAAGAAATGGTTTGCAGACCGTATTACAAATCTAAACATTAAAATATTTTTTTATAAATAAAATTAATTCAAGATTCTTAGGTATATGGAAAGTGGTTAATCTTGTAAATCATTATGATTAATCACAAGGCACTCAAATGATTTCAGTAAATTTCATATATCCACTAAGGACTGAGTTGAATTTGGGATTAGATGTAGAAGAAAAAAATATATTTTCTGCAGCTGAACCCACTGAAAATATATACTTGAGCTATGATTTCCATTTAATAAAAAAAATTCATCAGCAATTATCAGGACAAAAAATGGTCAATTTTCTCCCAGCAAGGCAAGAACTCCTAAACTACTATTTTTGGAGGTTAAGTTCAATATTTTTGGACAGAAATATAAATTTCCACATGTAAAATAATGAAAATCCATGTCACATTCTATTCTTGCTACTCCAACTGAGTGTATGTCACTTACACACAGAAGAAAAATAGCACAAAATTAGACATTTTAGAACAAGCAGGAGAATTACCTGAAGCTTTGGGACTTAATTGCATAAAGATAACACTGCTGACAGGGATGCTCAGAAATTATGAGTCAGACACTGGACTCCTGCCACAAAATGGTCACACAAAAGCATGAGGGTTCAGAAATCCTCAGGAATTCAGGAATAACCAAGGTATGTCTCAACAGAGCAGCCCAAGTGAGAAGGAATAGGCTAATAGGGATTACTTTCAGTAATAGTAGTGAGAAAGTACAGAAGAAGGGAAAGAAAACAAACCAGCTTCCCTCCTCAAAGGAGAAAGACAAGCAACAGTGTTGGGATTTCCTTCCAAGATAATGTTTTTGTATCAATCTTGTGGGACACAGAAACTTCTTGTTATCTTTGTCCTTAATTGCTTACTGTATTTAATAATCTTTTTAATCCTCGGTTGAATAATTCTCTGAAGTGAAACTTTAGATGTTCTATTTTCAGGAAGCTATCAGATCTCATTGTTAACCACTTTGTGTGAGTTTTCTTAAAGAATAAAAATGCCTTCTTGACTCTTCTGGACTCTGACACAGGCATTCTGAAGAGTCTCAGACACTATAAAACAAAAGAAATAAAAGCTTGAATAAAAAAATCCATTAATGTGAGTGCTGGACAAGAACCTTGAAAGTGAAGCACAGCTGGAAGCTCGGTGTGCTAATCAGCAATGGTGTCACCAGCACCATGAAAAGACTCTGTAACACTTTAAAGGACTTCTAACAGAGCAACTGTCTTCTGCAAAGAAGTTAATGGCAGCCACCTCCAACACAAGTATCATCAGCAGCATTGCCCTTCTCACACAGTTCTTTAAAAAGAAGGTTTTAAATATTTAGCAAAAGGTTTTAACAGCACTCTCCCACTGCCAATTAGCAGCAGTGATACCATTTAAATATTTGATGATGACAACACTAAAAATAAATAAAGTCCAACTTAGTATCACAATATTGCCAAACCTTCATTATGTTATAGTGGATTTACATATTTGACTGGCACACATTTGGAATACCATTTTAGTCCTACACTGCAAAAAATTAATAAAATTGAAGGAAAAATATATATAGAAGAGAACAAGAATAAAAAAAAAAGCATAGAAAAGCTTCAATAAGTGGAACAACTAAAACATCAAGATTTTTTTAGCCCAGGAAAAAAAAATTACATAAGTAAAATGTGAGGAACACCTCTCAGCTCCTTTGTGGAAAAGAGAAAGTGTTGTTCTAACATAAGAATCAGGGGATACCAGGTAAACAGGTTAAGAGCTGCTGGGTAAAACCATGCAAAGAAAAAAAAAAGGAAAAAAAAAAGGGAAAAAAAAGGGAAAAAAAAGGGAAAAAAAAAGGAAAAAGAAAAAAGGAAAAAGGAAAAAAAAAAAAAAAAGGAAAAAGAAAAGGACTTCTTCACACAACACTTAGTTAAGAAACTGCCATAGGATGTTAAAAGCTTCCAAAAGTCAAACTGGCCTTTGACAATTAATGGGAGGGAAAAACCACCTGTAAGGATTAAATGCATCTTAGCTCCAGATCACTTAAGGCTGGAAGCAGATGTCAGGAAAGGAGGCTTTTTCCATTCTTCCTGTTGGAGGCAACATCATGAGCCAAATGGACTTTTCAGCCTGACCCTGGCAGCCATCCTTAAAATTCACAAGGGCTGGGAGAGCTTTTGAAGGCTGGGGGAAACAGATGCATTTACCCCAAGCTGTGCAGTCAGCTCTCATCTCAGACAGGTTCAAGCCCCAAAGCCTGTGGGACTCCAACCCACTGTGAAGGTTGAGCATCCTGCACTGGAATCTGCACTCCCTTTTCATCACTCCCTTTTTGGGGATTCACAGGCAGACACCAAGTGCTGCACAGAGCACACGGAGTTCTGCTCTGCTCCAGCCCTTTGCTGGGAATAAAAGGTTCTCCACCAGCTGTTCCAGACAAAAAGCAGAGTGTGGCCAGGCTGTTACTGCTGAAGCAGGAGGGCCAAGCTGCATGAAGGATGCAGAGAGAGCCAAGAAAAGGAGGGACAAGCAGGCAGGGTGACACAACAGAGGAGGTGACAGACACAAACCAGATCCAGGCCAAGCAGGCTAGTGAAAGACCAACACTATCAATTCCACAGAGTCCTTCTAAATCTACAAAATACCACAAGATAATTCTCATAACTGAAAGCATTTGGTGCCTTCCCACTACACCCCACTCTCAGAGCAGATTCCAGACCAGGCTGGCCAATCCTTGAAGAAGGACCAAGCACGAGGCACATGGAACACATTATTTAAGCTGAAAAGTGCTAACCTCAAACAATGCTTGTGAAACACATCTCTGCAACTACTACAACTGGGAGAGACAATGAGAAACTAGAGGACACTTGGGTTTAACAAACATAGTACATCCAATAAGCCATGTAAAGTTCTTTGGGGGTTCTTCAAGACCAAGGAAACCTATTACTAGAGGGACTCAAACTACTCATGTCTGATCTAGCTTTCTCCACTGTGTGGTAGTAATGTGCCATGACTAAATACATTCTCATCTCACATAAATATTAGTCTTCCATTCCAGAATTTACACTGGCTTTTTGTAATGAACAGCCATCAACATATCTCCAAAAAATTTATTTAGGGACCATTCTCTGTAAACAACAAAATACATTTCAGTTGATTCAAGCCATTTCCTGAAGTGATTTATTTCCAACTACTATTGAGTTTTTCCTGCCTTATGTAGCAAAAATGTATGTATTTACATTGTAAATGTGAATATTGCAATGATGTAAGTAACATTTCAGCAACTCAGAAACTAACATGTCCTACAATACATATATGAAAGAGATTCATTCTGCTTTAAATGTACTAAACAAAAAAGCATGGTAGAGTATACAAAGTCACTGTCTTGCCTCTTTTTTGTGCTCCTGTACTGTTCACAGGAGTTACTTAAAATCAATAAATAACTGTCTATCCTAAAACCCCCAATAATAGGAAAGAAAACATTCTTAACAAAAGCTTCAACACAAGCTGAATTCCTGTCCTTTTAGTCCAAACTACACTTTGGTAATACAAAGCAATGAAATTATATTTTTTTTAAATGAGCAGTCATTTACATTTTATTTTATGGATTGCAGCTAGAGCAAACAGTTGGCAACATCAAATTCTTTTATCACAATGAACTAGGTAATTAAATATATAAAGCATCCTGGATTTTCCATTATAAGAGGTATTTCACAAAACAAAACCCATGCAGACCATTCTGCTGCTGCAGAATTTCACAATCATTCTTCCTCTCCTATCCTACACTAAAAAGGGCAGTAAAGGATGGGGATATATTCAGAGATGCTAAAACATCAAAGCACACACAGAGCTGTAGAATGCTCTGCCTTCTTTTAGTGTAAACAAAATAATAATGCTGGTAAGAAGAAAAAAAATATATAAGAAAATCGGGGAGAAAACTTATAATCACAGAAACTCAGCCATAAAGATCTTGAAAATTCTGTGGATGTGTTTTCTATAAAAAAAAGCAGCAATATTCTGCAATACTGATTATCTCATAATTTAAAGGAAATATCAAACCATTTTAATGAATTCTAGCAAAGGCATTAGACAGTCATTACACTAATAGGCATAATATCAATTATCTGCTATATACTTGCAAGGTGCCCATTTCTTACACCAAAATGAAACACCTAAATAAGTTTCTTTTGTTAAAGATTTTCATAGTTAATTTTGAAATCCCGCTTAATATCTTGCTATTTTCTATTGTTCATTTGATAAAACTGTCAGCTGCTATTCTGAAAAAGAGTTGGTTTGTTTGTTTAAAGATACTTCCTGTCTGCCTGCACTTATTTCCAGAATGTGAATATTTGGTATCTCAAAAGATCCCTGACCATGGTATACAATCTGAAGTACTCAGGCATATTTTATTACTTACTCCAAAAGGCCAAATAACATTAAAAGGAATCCCAAGAGAGGCAGAAATGAATCACAGTTATTTATCACTTCCCCAAGGCTGCACCAGGTAACACTGTGAGCCTCAGCACTGCTGATTTCCAGTCACTCGCTACAGCGTACTCTCCACTGTTTGGAACATTCATGTTTTGTGGTCTAGGAGGGAACAGGTAAGGGAACTCAGGGATGTTCCTCTTCAGAAACAAGGGACACATCAGTCTATACTGACAGCTCTGGAAAACAAGCCATTTAAGTAGATATTAAGAGATGTACTGCAGTCAAGAGGATGGGCAGCAATCCTTTCAAAGGGCTGCTTCATGCACAGTCTTCTTCAACAGGGAAATGTAAGTGCAGTGTGGCACTGCCCCATGTTTAAAAGGCATGGCAGATGTGAAGACAGACTGTAAAACAGTAACAATACTTTTCATAAACACAGCTGCAAAACAGGGAAAGAGGCCACTTGCTACTTACTCTCCTTAAAGACAAACAAACCAGCCCCTTTCAAAAGGCCCTTTTTACCAACGCTGCAATCCAGTAATAATAATACCAATGTGTACTTACCAGAAATCATTTTAATATATTTAGAAGGAATGATATTTTCTCATAAATTGTATTTTTGAATTAGATTTTGCAAGATGATATTGCTCTATTTAAAGATGGCAAAGAATACAAATAACCAATTTTTATTTTAACCATGGAATATATAATTTAATCTTGTACCAAAGTCTACAATCACTTAACAACAGCAGCAACAAAAAAAAAATCACATACCACATATGATAAAATGAGAGCATAGTTAAAAGAGGATCTTTACCTGAAGGTGGAAGAGCTGCATGCATGTTAGAAGGTAAGTCAAAACCAGAAAGAATCTGGCAAATTAAAGGCATAATCTGAAATAATTAGAATGCAGTCAGTAGGACAAGTACAAGCTTTTTGCAGATGATTGCTTTTGCCCATTAGAAAGAGGAACAATCAGGCAGCAGCCTGCATAGAAGGATCATAATGAAAAGGTGATTAAAAGACAAAAGCATCATACTGAAATTTATTAACAGTTGATCCTGTAGCAGAGCAGTGGAGCAGAGTAGACTGACCTCTTGAGGTCTCTTCCAGCCCTATTTTTAAACCTTCTTCCATACATACACATTGCTGATTTTTATCACAATTTCATAATTTCTTCTTCTCCATATATATTACACATAAATTATTATATACCTTTCCTCCCCCAAAAATGACCTGCTAGTCTGTTTATATTTACACTTACAAATTTTGAACACAATCCCACATTTGTGTGAAAAGATAAATAATTCAAAATCCATGTACTAATATTATAATATGTGTTCCAAATTATTTGGCCTTTAGAGATTGACAATTGGTGATTTTTATATAAGGGTTTTTCCTAATAGAGTCAGTGCAAACAATACAAGGATTGATGGTAATATCACCCATGAACCAGCAAAGGCTGGGAAACTACACAATTAACTTGTCCTGTAGTCTCTGCTTAAATTCTTTTAATCTTCCATGAATGCAATCAAATCATGGGAGCACAGTGCATTATTTGTGAGCCATGGGCAGGACACCACTGCTCTAATTCCTAGTTTGAAAATAGGCTAAACTAGTCGTGTCACTGATCAAGCCTGATAATAGGCATAAGTAAAAATCTCATCAGGTATTCATAATGATTTTTAATTCCATTAATTAATTTTTCACCACTGAACAGACTGAACATGTTTTGTGGCTAGTCTAAGGTCTTGTGGGCAGAGGGGGTGAAGGAGTTGCTATTATTCACACTAGCCAAGCTCTTTACTCAGTCAAGAGAAATAGATAAGTTCTTCCAGAAGAGAAGTCAGAGAAACTAAATTCATCCAAATTAAGCTTCCACTCCAAGTCAGCCTTTGGAAAAAGTACTTCTCTTCATGGGCTATAGTACATAAGCTAACTAAATCACCTAAAGGCAGTATCCTCATGTATACATTTCTACAAACAACTTTTTTTTTATGTGTTGCATATCTTCAAATGAAATTTTGATTACTGTGGTCTACAGAAACTACTCATGCAAATAAAATACATTGCACAGCATACCCACTCAGTGGCTGTGACATACAGTTTCACAGTTAACAAGTAGGAAACTGCCTGATACATAGGTCTAATGTATATATATTATACTCTATGCAAATACCTATATAGCTTTTGTATCACAGAGGATATGATCTTTATGGTATTAAATATTCTTTTAAAAATATTCTATTTAAAAAAAAAAATAGGAAGCCAGTACACAATCAGTAGTAGAGGATGGAGAAGGAATACAAATATGGATAGGTGCCAGTAACCTTCTGTAATCTATCTGAGAGTCCACAAATCACAGAAACAGCATCCTCTAAAAGACAGCTCCAGGATTCAGGAAGTACAATTAGCTATTCAGGCCTCTCATACTGACAAACCAGAGAGATAAGACAGGTCTGCATTAAAATAAAAAGAAAAAACTAAGGAACAAACAAAAACAAATCCAGAAACTGCCTCTCAGAAAAGCCTACACTTTGGCTGTGTAGTTGAATGGCTGTCCAGGGTAAGATGTAGGGGGAGCTCAACTATCACAGCCTTCTCTCCTAAATATATGCTTTTTCTGTGCTATCAGTTTTGTTGTCAATTAGCACATATGCTCTAGGCAAAATATCTTTTACTGCTGGGACATCCATGTCCTTCTTCCAAAGATCTTGTGTAACCAGAAGGAATTCAGCTGATATTGTCGCATTTTGTTTCCAAGGGGAAGGGCACGAGCAAACCAAAAGTGTTTTCTCCTTCTTTCCTCTCCATGGCTGTTTTCTTTGAACTTCAGGAACCTTAGCATCTTCAGGCCAAAGACTGCTTAATCAGGTTTACTTGCATCATTACACAGGTTTCTTTGTAATATGAAAAATGATTGAAAATCAGGTAATTTCATATACTAAACTGAGTCCAGCAATCTAATTCCTTGATTTTCTTTCAGATGGAAGCCAAATACGTATGACCTATTCCTGGGCCTCCATAAAGACTTGCAAACATTGTGGCTAAGATAATTTAGGACTGCAGAGAACCTAAGTCCACTGAAAATACTACACTGGAGTTTACCATGAATGCAAAAGGGTTTATATCAAAGCCTCTAAAACAATCATAGTTGTAGAAAACACTGTCCATTTTCCATACTTCGTATGTTTTACACCTGATACAAATGGGTTTACAGTATGAACTAGAGATCACAGAAGACTGAACAAGTTAGCAACATATTTATTGTTAGCATTCTAACAAGAAGATCTTGATGTATATGCTGTCTAAATCCCCTGCCATAGAAAGACACGGATATGTTTAGTTTCAAAGCAAAGCTCTGCTGAAAATTATACCCTAGAGTATCTACCTGCTAAATTTGGTTCCTCTCTTCTCACAGGCTTTAAAAGTTAGGAGTTTCCAATGCTCAGCAAGTACATGACTTTACAGAATGAAAGCCTGAGTTTAGACACATAAGAAAAAAAAAGAAAGATGCAAATTTGTTTAAGTTATCAGCCAAGAAATTTATTGACAATGAGATCAGTATTGGTATATGCAAAAAAACCATCCTGGACTTTGCTTCCACGCACATGTTGACTAAAACACTCCTGCTCACAGAATGCTAAAGACACCTTTCTCCACGTGTTTCTCACTGCTGCCTTCCTAAATAACTGCAGTCTCTCCTAACGTATCTCTTCTCATTTTATTACTGCAACCTGTCTCCTAATAAAGACATATTTATCCCCATGGATCTCTTTCTGTCTAGGTCTATAGCTTTGGGAAACCATGAGGTTCTGTAAGCATTTATTGGACACCCCTGGAAGCAGGCAGCTCTGAGGAAACAAACCCATAAACCACAAGTCACTTGCTGCCTTAAAGATTCTCAAACGCCTACCACCTCAAAGTCTCTTTAAGAAAGGCATGGAGGAACCTCACACAAAAATAAAGCAAGCTCACTGCCAACTGTCAGAGCAGCTAAGAAAAGTTCACAGGATGCTTAAACCCACTTTGAACTGCAAGATGTAAATTAATTTCACAGAGTATCATAGGAAATGTTGTAGGAAATTACATAATAGGAAACCACAGCTAGCTGCACCAAGGAAAATATTATGGAAAAACAAAACAGTCACCCCAAAACCCACTACATATAAACAAGTGGCATACAAATTAGTTCACAAGTCAGGTATCCAAGAGCCTTAATCTCATGGATGCACAATGTATCATCACTATTGCCTCTTGAAAAATCAGAATCTCATAAATACAGAGAATAAGAAAGTGAAAAAGTCTCCATAAACACATGTATCTAATCCCTGGCCCTCAAATTTGGTTCAACAAAGGCAATCAATAAAGTAGGTGATTCCATAAAAATTGCTACAAATGAAGAGTACAATCTTTAATCCTTTCAGCCTAAACACAGCTGATACACGAGAGTGAAAGGCCAAGTAAACTACTATGTATAAAGACTGCGTTACTTTTTCCAGTAACAGCGGCTGTACCACCTGTCATCATCCTAGGTGACACCTCAGCCTCCAAGAGTACATCCTCTTATACCAAACAAGAAAGAAAAAGTCAAAATTAGCAGGTGCACAAAATAAATAACACAGAAAAAATATGGAGCTACTGGAAAAAAGGGAACAGAGACTGCAAGTAAGAAAGGAAAGGAAAAAGGCAGCAACTGCTCTTCTCAGAGTTATGAAAATAGACAGCCAATGGAAGCACAGACTGAAACCAAAATAAAACACGGATCTGTGCTCCCGATTTTCATGCACAAACATGTGGTTCTAAAGAATTTAATCTGAACTAGAACTATTATTCAAATGTCAATTTTCTGTTTGTGACCCAAGCACCTACACAGTAACTGGCAGATACAACATTTAAGTATTAGAATTCCATAAAGGTGCATTTTACAGATCAACTAGAGAGTCATGTTTTGCATGAATGTATGAAATCTACATCTGCATGGAACAGACCTGTTCCTTAAGGTTACTTTGTATCTTATTTAAGAGCAGTTATAAGCTATTAAAACTCCTGGAACACTTTCCAAAAGCATATTACATCTTACTTTTCCCACTCTTTACAGACTTCTGCTCTGCAAGAGCAGAAAAGAAGCATCTTCAGGTTTACTAGCCATGCCAGATGTTCCAGAAGGTTTCATAGTGAAAACCAGGCACCAACACACCTGGACTCCAACCACCTGAACTGCTGAACTAAGCAGGCAGAATCATATTCAGAATATATTTAGACAAGTGATTTTTCCCAAAAGTATTAAAACAGTCATATCTAAAATAAATATGGACCACATAACTTTAAATGCAGTGTTGTCACATTTTTCCACTCGAGATAATTATTCAAATAATAACAGAAAGTTTTAGTAATCAGTTCTTGGCTGCTGCTCAGATTACTGTTCACATCTGCAAAACAGTATTCAGCAGCAATAACAGCAGAAAGTTGAATAATTTTGTATTCCAAAGTGCTATTATTGCTGTAGAAACTAAGAACCTCGACTCGGGTATCCATGAAATGCAATTCAAAACCTATTTCCTTATCTCATGCTTCTTGATCTTAATATATCACAAATCCCTAGGTATTGTGACCTTGCTTGGTCCCCAGAGAGGCAGAAGGTTGCTGCATAATTAAATCATACACTACAAAGTAGTAGAACAGCATGGTACACACTGCAAACAACACTACTGTCTTTCTTGGGCTACCACAGAAGAAACAAGAAACTGTTAAGCAGTATCAGACTTGTAAAAAAAAAAAAAAATCACTGGCAAATCCAGCAAATATGAAACTATTCCAATACCAAGCTCAGCTGCCCCCTGTCCATTGTTATGATTTCTTTAGCACACACACACACACACACACACACACACACACCCCCAGCATCACTGCTCAAACAGGAAGGGTGGGTACAGCCTGTCAAATGTGTTCCACTGCTCACTGCCCTTGCTCTCCCCTTGGTTTTTACAGCAAGGCCCAGGAGACAGGAACACAACTTTCAATACATTACTAGTCTTGATATTCTACACACTTTTCTATCATCCAATCAACAGAACAACAGAGATAACGAGTAAAACATGGACTGATTGTGTGAAATGTATGTTCTGACTGTAGTGAACTGTGTGTTTTGTTTGGTGTTGTGATGGTGTTGTTTTTGATTTTGGCATGGGGAATTCTTTTTTGTTGATGCGACTGAAATTTGTGAAGATCGTATGATGGATGTGGATTTTAATGATAAGGGGTGGAATGTCTCCTGGGTTTGCAAGATGAGATTTTTTTAGCAGGGGGGCTACAAGGGTGGCTTCTGTGAGAAGCTGCCACTAGCCTCACCTATGACCAACATAGCCAATGCCAGCCAGCTCCCAGATGGCCAAGCTGGCCCCCCAGCGACTGTGGCCCTGGGATAACAGACTTAACAGGGTAGGGAAAAAAACTGATCAGAAGCAATTGCTGACAGACAAAGGGTGGGGGACAACAGACAAGTGAAATAACACTGCAGACACCAAGGTCAGTGAAGGGGTGGGAGGAGGTCCTCCAGGTGCCAGGGCTGACATTTCCCTGCAGCCCACAGAGAAGACCATGGTGGGACAGGCTGTCCCCCAGCAGCCCGAGGAGGACTCCACGGCAGAGGAGGTGGGTGCCTGAAGGGGTGTGCAACCCTGTAGGAAACCCGTACTGGAGAGGTCTCCTGGAAGGATTTGTGACCCCATGTGGGAACCCCACTGGAGCAGTTCATGAAGAACTGCACCCTGTGGCTAAGACTCAGGCTGGAGAAGTTCATGGAAATTCATGGTCCCTCCCACGGGAAGAGACCCAATGCTGGAGCAGGGTAAAAGTATGAGGAGTCCTCCCCCTGAGGAGGAAGGAACAGCAGAAGCATGTGATAAACCGACCACAACCCCCATTCCACATCCCCACGCACCACAGAAGAGGGGCAGAATGGAGGGTAGGTGCTTTTAAGATTTGGTTTTATTTCTTATTATCCTATACTGATTTCATTAGTAATAATTTAATTTCCCCAAATTAACTGTAATTAACAAATTACTGTTACGTTTTGTCCTTGACAGTAGTTTCTGAGAGATCTCTCCCTGTCCTTATCTCAACCCATGAGCCTTTCAGCCTTTCATTCTATCTCCTCTTCCGTGTCCAGCTGAGGAGGGGAGTGACAGAGTGGCTTTGGTGGGTGTCTGGAATCCAGCCAAGGTCAGCCTACCACAGCTGATTTTGGAAGCATATAAATATCTAAAAAGACAACACATCTAGCTTAATTTAGATCTAGCTGATCTTGATTAAACTCAGACCTTAAGTTGTGCCTCATTTCACAGCTGTTATACCATTGGAGCAATTTCTCTATGTTCTCTCAACATTTTCATTGGAGTTGAGAAAGCTAACCAAACATATATCCCAGGAACTGTGGATTTAAGAAACCAAAACGAGTGTATTTCTAGAAATAATTGTATTTTTTTTTTAAATCCCATTCCTTTTTGCCCAAGCTACATTCTACCACTGATGCTCCCCCTACTTTTCAAGCTGAAACATAAGCATTCAGAATATGCAGAGCTACGTATAAAGACGTTTCTATAGGTGAAGTACAACTCAGCCTACTGCTAAACGAGCTGTCATTTTTAACAAGAAGAATGTTCCCTATTATACCTTCTCCCACCCCCAGCCCAATGAGATCCTGAATCTCTCATCACCTGCTGTGTGCCTGTCACACACACAAGCCAATGGAACCACCAAATTGCTCTGCACAGGTGCATCCCAAATAACAAGCATACTGTGCAATTCATGTCTTTCCCTGCCAGGCTGGTGCCCATGTTGTCTTGTCACAAGCCAGCTAGTTTCTCTCACCTTCCCTAACAGGAGTTAGAGCCTTCTACTTTAATAAACCTCAAAACATGACGCCCTGCTATCCCCAAGCGTGGATGTATACAAAGCCATCCTCTCACTGTTGTCCACTTCTGACAAAGGAAAAATCAAGTCCCCTCGCCACAGGGGGGAGGAAAAAAGGAGAAAGAAAAAAGCTGCCTGTCCTTTCATCTAGAGCCAAGGCTCTGTGTACCCAATGTATCGCCCGCATCTCCCCGCCTCTGTCACAGAGAAAAAGACCCCGATGGGGAGGTGCAAAAGCTCTTACCTTAATTATGCTGCTCCTCCGGGGGATGCCGGGTTTGCCTTCTCGTTGTTGACTGGTGGAAAATCCTCTTTCTTTGCTGCTGCTCTCCGGGCTTGCAGGAGGAGCTGATCCCGGCTCCTCGCCGGCTCCCGGCTGGGCACAGTCCCCGTTGGAGACCCGGCTGCCCGCACTGTCAAAGCGGGATCTCCCGCCGCCGCCGCCTCCTCCTTCCCCATCTCCTGCCTTGAACGCCACCTTCCCTTGGACCGGCCCCGGGGAGGAGGGCAGCCCCCCGCCGCCGGTGCCGCCACCGCTGCCAAACTCCGCCATCAGCCTCCCTGGCTACGGCAGAAGCACCACCGCTGCCCCCCTCCCCTCCTCCCGCGGCCGCTCGGCGGTGGCTCTCCTTCCGCTTTCTCTCTATTTACGATCGGGGGATTTTGAGCCTAAGTCTCTCCTCCCCGCGCATTTGGCAGCCGAGGCCGCGTAGCCTCCAAGAGGGGAGGGGGGACGGACGAAACCAGTCGGTGGCGGCTCGGCGAGCACCAGTCCCGCAGCACCTGGGGAGGGAAAAGGAGACGAAACGTGACAACCGGTCCTGACACGAGGCGGGGGAGCGTCGCATCGCGGCGCGCTGCCCTGCGCACACACACGGACACGCGTGGGAGGAGAGAGGCTGCCCGGGGTCCCCGCCCGCACACGAGCGACCCGCCGGGGGCACGGAGCGGGCAGAGCGCG
>WBNO01009315.1:81910-150876 GCA_013400575.1 Peucedramus taeniatus
GCCCCGGCCCTTCACCCACCCTGCCCACCCGAGGGGCTGCGGCCGCCTGGGCGCGCAGGAAGGGCGGGGGGCGGCGGTGGGGCGGCTGTTCCCGCGCCCTACCGGGCGCTGACAGCCCAGTGAGAACCCAGTTCGTCCAGTTAGAGCCGTTAATTATTAAAGGAACGAATGTGATGGAGTGCCGGAATATTAAAAGCTTAACGGAAACTGCAACTTGATGGTTACCCTCAAGCGCGTCCACAACACAGCATGCTTGGCCGGAGTGTCCTCACATACCCCATACACACTCGTTTAGGTTTGCTATGAGACAAACAGGAGGGGCTTGGTGGAAGAGCAGTAATTCAGAGAGCCACATATTTATTTTTACCTCTTAACACGGCTGCATGTTGCAAGAGCTTGATATTTCACGATTAAGTTGAATAAAGGGAAATGAAATGCCATAATTGAGGCACTTGGCTCTTTGCTTGAAATTCAGAAATTGAGACGGTTTGGGAGACAATAGATTGAGAATATGAGCAAAATTGGAAATCACAGAAATAAGAGTGCAAAGAGTCACACTGAGCAAAGAGACACCTAAGACGGCCCACACCGTCTGACCTTCAACATTTGGCTGAAGTGCTTAATGCAGGAGCTTGACTCAGATTATAGTTGAATGAAAGCACTACACTTTTAATTTAGGTTCCCTCAGTTGCCCTCAGGAGATCACTGACCGTGCCTGGAACCTCTGGCAAAGAGATCAGATACCTATCCTAAATAGCTTAAATAAGGCAGCATAAATATCTCCCTTCAGCATACTGGTGGTGAAAACTCTGGATTGGAGGGTAAATTTCCAGTCCTGTTCCCCAGCTCCAGGGCTTTACCGCGGACTGCAGAGCAGTGCCACCATACCTTTGTGGCCCACTGCCCTGAGCTGTCTCCAAAGGGAAGGCACTTCCATCTTTTCCTTCAGAACACCTAGGGACAGCACACTCCTCCAAAACACAGAGCCAACAGGGATGATCTCTTCTCTCTGTTTTTACTGTTTAGATCACTTGGAACATGAGAGCCCTCATTTCAATCTCCTTTTCCTGAAGAGATTCACATCTGTGTCCCCATAGTCATTAAACAGCCACCAGCTTACAGACTGGTGCTGCTGAGAGCGTTTTCTTCAATATTCTGTCTGCAATCTGGACAATGGTGCTTGTCACTGCAGCAGAAAAGGAACGATAAGGTGTGATGCAGATTGGAGGAAAGTATGAAGCTCTTTGGAGAATATTACTTATTCAGTATCATTTCTAGTGGGTTAAGGAAGTTCAGAAACTGACGCTGCTACATGACTCATATATGGTCCCAATCTAATCAAACAATTAACAAAGCTAAAGGTTAAATGAAAATGTGCACATTTGCTGGATTTAGACTGTAAACACTAGGGACATTTAATATTAAACTTATGATCTGAAATAGCCAAAGCTTGTGGTTTTCGTTAACTGATAATACGGTGATTTTTCCATTTGCCCTTATGTGAACATCTCTTGCCTGAACATCTTGCCTTGCCATTTAACTAGGAAAAGTCAGCCTTGAATATTAAATATTATCCAGTATTGTATCTACAGATGTGGCCATCACAAACCATCCCTACGGGAGACACTTTGTCATTAGGAGCGTCACTGCTTCTTCTGAAGGATGAAATTTATACGCAACAGGTACAAAATGTTATTAGAATCATTTGTCACAGAGTGTTGCCAGTAAACTGGTGAGGAAGATGTGTGCTTTCTGTCATCTTGCTGCTTAAGATGCACATTGTAGAATATCAGTTTTAAGGCCCTTAGCAAAATTTGATCAGTCCTGTCTCAGAGAAAAAAGGATTAAAAAACCCTTTTCAACTCTGCTTATCTGTCCAACCTGTATAGAAACAAGATAACAACGCTGAAAAAGAAATCACTTAACTTTATCCTTGGCAGTTCTGTAATGAATGATATCAAGACCTGCAGACATTGCTAGACTTTTGTCTGTGAAGGTGATGATTCAATACAAAGGAAATAGTAAAACTTGTGAATCTAGTCTTAAGGATACATGCACACGAATCAACACAATAGCATCTGTATTATGCTTATTCTAAATATTGAAATTTAATTCCTGGTAGAAACGTTGTATCAGACACTAAACTAGAAAAGTTATCCTAGCAAGATGGAGGTAGCAAGTTCTCCGAATCTAAGATTTCTTCTGATGACCATTCACGGATTGTTCTTATTGTGCCATTCTGTTTTGCAGGTCTTCTTTAAATTAGCCCGGTGTTTATTCAGATGCATTTTGAATGCCTAAAGTTGAAGAATATTTCCATATACAAAAGGAGGCATTTCTGATAAACCAAATCCCAGAAATGATAAACGAAGTCACCAAGACTGAGCTATTCCATAGAGACCGTGTTTATCCCTGTGAGCTCAGGTTTCCAAAGTGGTTCATGTGATACTAATGTGAACTATATACTTTCTTTGCCAGAACTTTTTGAAGATCAAGAGGTGAAGAAACTTTTTCATTACCATTATTCAATAGTGGCCTCAGCAGGCTCTATTTGTTTAATTGTTAAATGAAATAAGGATTATAATGGAATCAAAAGACCCTTCTATGACAATATTTAACTCTGAGAACTTGCTGCCATGTGCACATATTAGCTATATTCATAAAATCCTATTAAATATCAAAGTTCCACAGCTAAGCTAACATTACCCATTGAACTTTTCTAATTCAAATAGTGTGGCAGTAGAAACATGCCAAGAAAAAAGATATGTTTAAAACCCTAACCAGTGACTAAATGACTAGTGTTTAAAGAAGCCAAAAAACAGATTATTGCTAATACACTAAATACTTTTTATTCCAAACGTGAAGAACTTTAATTAGCAATTATCTTGTTTAAATGTTGCTTTTCTGACACCTCTGCTTGAAATATGTTTTTTCATTATTGTAAGTATCTCTACATTTCCAGTGATAATTTAAATTGCTTGACTTGATTGTTCAGGTCACAGTCTAGCACATACTTGTTTGTTATACTTGTTTATAATTAAGTATACATGTTTAAGCAGTCCCATTACAGTCAGAATCTGATTCATAATTAATCCAAAGCAAAGTTTATCTATAAATAATACATTATTGTATACAACATCTGTAAAGTGCAGGTGTGTTACATGCACATAAAATGTGCAAACAGTACAATGTGCAGTAAAGGTGGCAAAAAGGGGTAGAAAAACATAAATTGACAGATTTGTCTACTGCAGAGCATTTATTAACACTGTGTACTTTTTTTTTTTTTTTTTTTTTTTTTTTTTTTTTTTTTTTTTTTTTTTTTTTTTTTGCCATTTTGAAAAGTTCATTATACTAACAGTGACTATAGGAGTAAACTGGGAGTTGTACTTTGATGATCCTTGTTGGCCCTTTTCAGCTTGGTATATGCTATGATTCTATAACTCTAAGTATGAGGATTTTTTTTTAATCAAGCAGCTCAACCATTTTAGGCTATTAAATACAGCTTAAGGAATGTTTGCTCTCTATCCTACCTGTAATGCCTTTTAGTTTGGCTACCAGCCTATTCAGTGTGATGGTTGAGAATTCACAAGAGCTTAACAGTAAATCTACTCTTCCCCTACAGACTCTTGAATCCAGAAGGAGTGCTTTTCTAAATCAAGATCATTCAACAGTTCTTCTCTAAACTGTTTTTAAGACTATCATGCTGTGGTGGTTAGTTGGTTGCAACACAGCTTTAAATCACATTGCTATGAAAATAAGACTCTTTGTATATATGTTTTTTAAAAGGTCAAGGTTTTTAAAAACTGAAAGAGAGTATTCCCTTCCGGACCATTAAAAGAGAAGTCTTTAAGAGAAAGTTAAAGAGAAGACAGGAAGGACTTACTGGATATCAGAGGCCTCCCTTAAGGCCTCAGTTTGCAAACTAGAAATTAAGTCTTTTTAAAAAGTCTTGACCTAGGCACTAAATCTTAGTAACTCTTTTGGGAATCCTGGAGTTATCTTAACAGGAAATTACGGCTTATTTTATTCGAATGTCATGCTGTTATTTTGCCATTCTTGAAAAGGCTGAAAATCAAATCTTTGTTTGTCTTTAATATCATCATTTGGAAAACTTATTTTGTAGCAATACTATTTGAGGTATTTTTGCATAAAGTTTCAGTGGAGCAAAATTTGCATTTTCTTCTATTAGGAAAGGCAGGCACCCTGGAAAAGACTTGCATCGTGCCCATTTCAGCAAAGGTGCATGCATTTTATCAGAGAGACCAGGACAACAAGCCTGTTCTTGAAGTGTTTCTGATGCATCATTAAAAAGAACATACATACAGTGTTTCCCATCTCCTGGTGTTGCACTCTGCCCTCTAAGGAGAAGTTACAGTTACAAAAACCAGACGAGAGCCAGGATTCTGCAAAGGATTGGATTTCATTTTTTCCCTCCTTACGTTTGTTAGTAAGTACTGGGTATATACAGAAGCATTTGACTTGTGAGATATGTTTCACAAGTCATCTATTTTTGTTATTTGAAGCATCTGACTCTGTTTTTACAGGAGCATGCTGATAAAATAGCCCACAATGAGCTTTTATAACTTCTTCAAACCCAAACTTTTTTAAACTAACAAAAATGTTAATAGTGAACAAAAGCTTTCATTAAATTTGCACCAAGAAAAAGATATAAAACTTTTCATTTGTAATGTCAGCTCTATATGCTTTGTGAATTCTCATCACAGCAGAATATTAAACACTTTCACTCCTTTGAGAAAAACTGCATCTTTTCCATTATAGGTGAGTAAGTAAATAAAATCAGTTGGATTTTTTTGACAGCCTGAGCTCCTTCTATAATTGTCTTCATTTTATCATGTCCATGAGGGTAAACACTGGCTCTACATGTGCTAAGTAGGAGTTGCAGTGTGTTATGTCTTCACCTTTGAGGGTTTAATGGGAGACTTAACACATACACACTTTTGCTGATAAACAATTAACTGTGTGCTGGTGTCAGCTTGTCTTGTTAGAAATCTTGCAACACAATACCACAGAAAGAGGAATATCTATGTATAAAAGAGGAATTAAGTGCTTTTATTGAATGGCAGTCAAAATCCATAATTTACTTTAGCCTAGCAACTTTTCTGAATTACAAGAAATCACATTTTATTCTTAGTATATGCCCACAACAGGAGTTGAGAGAGGAGTTGATTAAACTTGTTATACTCCACGACATGAATGCATTTCTTTTCAGTCATGTGAGAAAAATCACACAGCACAAATGATTTGAAGCAGGTTTTAAAAAGTTTAGTAACACATGGGGAACATAGTTTTTCATGCTGTTTGACATGGATACTGGTAGACTGCAAGACAACAGCCAGTGAGATTGTATCCTGTCCTAAAGCTTGTAATGGAGTTCCTTAATCCTATAAATTTTTGTATTGCTCACATTAGCAATTAATATCAGTTCCTGTCCCTTAGAGAGGGTAGGTTTGGGTATGTTGCACTAACCAGCACAGTTCTTAACAGAAGTCAATTCCACCATTTAATTTTTTATCCAGTATTCCAACTTCTGAAGCATAAGTCAACAGTCATATTTGTTTTCTTTATTTTAGTTCTAAAAATGCAAAAAATTTACAGTATTTATAGATGGTTTTGCAGGCATATCCAAAACTCTTACTAGAAGTAGGTTTATGGTTGAAACTTCAGGTCAGAAGACCTTAACAAAACATCTATTGTACAACTATCACAGACTGACAGGAGTCAGTAGACAGGCAATATCTTCCTAATTTCTTTGAAACATTTATATTTTGTATAAACCAGATGTGAAATTCAGGGTCCTGACCACGAATGTAACTCTCTGAATCTTCGTAAAAATATATTTATGTACAAAACCTCTCTGTTAATATACAGCCTTAATACAGTTAATGTACTCACTTTCTGAGTAAACAGCAGCTGAAGTAAAGGGAAAGTCCCACTTTTCTTCTGCCAAAAATCAGAAGGAAATTCCCAGCTTCTGTTCTGTTCTTTGCTATGGCAACCTACTCCTGGAAGAAGAGTCACCAGGAGTGAGAATCTCTGTTGGGATAACAGTAAAACTAAGCAGTATTTGAAGATTTTCTGGTTCTCTCACATTTTGACTTCATGTATCAAGAGGCTGTGAAAACAGTTGTTGCAGCTGGCACTCCTCTAACTCCTTTTTGTACAGAAAAAGCCCTTCCATACTTCCTTTTCTCATCTGACTTTCCCTTTCTGTAGAGATCTATACATTTTTCTTGAATTCATTGTACAAATTGCTTTTTCCTCCTCCATCTAAGATAAACTGCAATGAAGTTCAATCCGCTGAGCATTCCTAAGTTACTGCTCAAGGACAGAAGAAACTCCAGAAAAGTTAGGAAAATAGTAGGGGAAGAGCATGAAAGAAGAAAATTTATGAAAAGCAGAGAAGGACAATAGGACATAATGGTAGAAACATTAACCTTTACTTATAATAAGTTTCAGGATTACTGTTATCATATTCCATAGCTCTAATATGGAGACAGGAAAAAAGAAAAGAGTGAACACTGAGCAAAAGAGCAAGTCAAAATTAGAGAGGGAGATAAAGCCAAGGAACCATGGTAGCAGAAAGAGAATAAGAAGCGTTAGTCATTAGAGTTGAAAAACAAATTTGAAGACAGAAGAAGATAGAAGGAAATTAAATAAGATTGACAAGATGGAAGAAAAATATATTATTGCAAAGAAAGTCTTAAAATATAATATTAAAATAAAATTAAAATAACTTAGCTGTCAAGGGTTATGACTGTACAGGGGAAGAATGAAACTAGACTGATCACATGGAATGATTATGAATGTAAGAGCTCCTCACATTCAGATGCAATGAGGAAGCAACAGACACAAGCTGAAGGGATTTTCTCTTGCAGATTACATTGCCAACACTGATATGTTCCATATGTGTTTTGTCCAGCAGAAGCAGCTGAGGCCTAAATGCATGCTTCAGTATTTGACATTGCTCATTTCAGTACTTAATAAACTCACTTTCTGTGGAAAGATATGCTGTGTTTTTGCTCTATTTAAAATTCTTTTTTCCCCTTAAGTTCTTAAGTTCTTCCTAAGCAAGAAACAAGACATGAATTTGACTTTCAATGAAGAATAAGATCAAATTACTGATTTTAATCTTTTTTAAATTAATTATATTTGTACCTGTGTTACAGCAAACCCTAAAAGCCCCAGTCAACATCAGCTTGCTGCTTACTGCTGTTGACACCAGATAAATGTATGGATCCAGTTCAGAGCTGGCACTTAGCCATCCAGTTTGGAACACAAACAGTGTCATCTTCCATCTCCTCCCAACAGACCACACAGACATTCTCTGGATAATTTAGAAATCAGGACCTCCAAAATTTCTGGCCGTCTTCCTGAGCACTTTCTCTAGAAAAATGTTCCTCATCTTTCTCTAGAAAAATGTTTTCTGCGTCATATGTGTGTAGCTCGAAGGAATTTAGGATAAAGAGCAGTGAAGAACTGAAGCACTGTGGATGCCAAAAGGATTCAGCAGTGTGTACCCACTGATTTCTACCAGTCTCCATCTTTATTTTGTCATTTGTTTACATTATTTTAAGGCACCTCTTGTACTTAAATCTTATTTGAAGTCTCAACTAAAAGACACTATAATAAGGGTGCAAAGGGTGATGATATCAACAAAAGGAAAATTATCTTGATTAATCTTTCTGAAGTACAGCATTTTAACATAAGATAGGCAATGAAATTCAGACACTGAATTACTTAAGTAATAAGTTACTTAACTTCCTATTTTTTAAAGCCTCACAAAGGTTCCCTGGGCATTTAGAAGTGCAGGTGTGTTTAACCCAACTCCTCAAAACTATGTTCAGCTCTTTTTCTGACCAGTTATTTCAGAACTCTCAATTCTGCTGATTTCAGTCATTTCTTCTGACTGAAGAGGCACCACCTAAATTCCTTAAATATTGTTCGTCTGGGAGAAAAAAACAATTTCTTTGACTTTTTTTTTCCTGCTGTCTAGTTTCTTGAATTATTAATAATGCTTTGTTTCACGTTGTTTATCAGCAGGATTTCTGGATTATGGCTATGTGCACACAGACACACACACACACACACACACACACACACACGTTCACAACTATTTACTTTGTTTTCACATTCTGGGTATTCTTGGTTTTCCCAATAAAATACAAAGCTGTGCTCTGGGAAAAAAAAAAAAATAGGTGAAGTTACATGAAGCAGATGAAATAGATGTTTCCAACAAGACAAACTGTGTGAAAGAAGCAAATGAAGCTAAAGAACAATGTATTGCCCTGTTCCCCAGTACCAAATACAGAAAACACTTCACGAATACTGCTTGTAAATGTAAACATGAGTTGTCCAAGGAAAAGAGAAAAATTGGCCAGAAAAACAGTAGGTACTTTAAATAGATACTTTATTTGAATTTCTGTGTTTTGAAATCAACTTAAGATTTTGATATGTGAATGACATATAAATCCAGTGGGAGTCCAAAATTGATTCAGTGGAAGAAAAATCTTTACCCTAAGGCATTACAATTGTTTTATTATATGTGAGCTAGTTTTCCTGAAATTGTCTAGTATATTTTTAAATTTAGATAGGATTAGTGTAAGATTTACATATATACTCCATTGTAATTCTTCCTTTTCCTTGTAGCTGAAGACTGAACTTTCAGTTCCCTAGCACAAATTTCCTTGAAATACCTGGCAAGCAAAGCAAAGTTTCCATCTTGGTTGCACACTTCAATACAACAGTTTGACCATTACGAATCCACCAAGTATTAAAACATACCATTCTACATACAGAGCTGCTTTCCTTTCAAATGCAGACTATAATTAGTCTAATTAGCTAAAGCCTCTCCTCTGCTCTACCTGAGCATAAAGAGTCTTGCTAGCTGTGTGTGGAAGTACATATAGTTAGGCATAGCTGATAGACTCATTTCTTGGTTCTCACACTGGCAAAAAGCTGTTGTAATACAAACACAACTGTTATTCCCAGAGAGGATAAAAGTGCTGGGCAGCAGCTTGACATTACATATTTTACATCTTGTGAGCGGTGACTTAAGTAAAACTACCAAGATTATCTGAATATCTATATTTTGCTTTGAAAATAAGAAGAATTACATGCAGGACATTTTTTTTCTTCTACAAAGGCAGCAGTTGAGAAATTTGCCACACACTAAATTATTAATGTGAGCATGAAGTTAGGTTGGCCACACCAACTGAGAGTATGACCTGCAAAACCACAGCTACATTAGCTACCTTGAAGGGAATTCTGTTTCATTCACACTGACATGCTTGGGCTTACCTTATATTCACTCTCATTAAGGAAGAGACAATCATTGGTATTTGGATTTTTCATTTTTTAATGGGGTTAAGAGCAACCCCCTACAATGGACCTTTGTGGACAACAGTTCATGGACTTCGGACTCTACAGAGAGATAAGGATCCAGAGGGAGTGTAGTCCATCCTCAGGCAAGCTGGTTTTGAAGCTCCATTGCTGGGACTCCAGAATCAGTAATGCACAAATTAGTCTCCTACTATTGATGAAAATTGTGATGCAAAATGATTTCCAGAGAACCCCATAACTCTGAGTCACTGATAAGATAATCACTATCTCTGTCACAGTCCCTTTGCTTTTCAGGCCTATTCCATGTTTCAGATACCTGATCATATTTCCTACTATTACTGCCTTTAAATAGCAATAATCATGACTGCAATAATGCCAATCATTAATGATAAACTACATTCCTTAAATAAATGAACAGCTAAGTTATAATGTGACACTGCCCTTTTTTATTTGGCTTCGCCTTTCCGGGACTCTGCAGACTACAGCCATTTGCAACAGGTCTTCTCAGGACCTTGTCTCACAAAAGACAAAACGTTCTGGCCCTAATCCAGGAAAGCACTTAGATACATATTGACATTTAAGTAGATGAGTGGCCTTAGTGAGGTCAATTGGACTGCTTACTTGTGTAAAGCTAAACCTGTCCTGAAATATTTTGTTTGATGGACAGAGACTATTCAACACTTTGAATGATTGGACCCTTTGCAAGATCATATGCAATTACTATTATTATACAAATATTTCATGTGAAAATAATTACCTTCCAGATTATTTTAAATATGCAAGTTTATATTCAGTGAATAATTAATGTCTCAAATTTCAATCCAACCCCATGTAAAAGGTATAGTTACTTCCAGTAAATATAAGGTGTTTCTAATTTGATTTGTTTTCTAATTGATGTTGTGTTTTCATGCAGTGTTTTCGTGTGTTGAGATTGCAAGGATAGTCTGAGTGTAACCCCAAACCTGCCCCACAGAGCATGGCTAAGTCTCTGTCACCCTTCATTTGCTCTCTGGCAAACACTTGCAGCAGGGGCTTTTGTAGAACAGGGCAAATGACCAGACCACAAACTTGCCAGCATTTTTGAAGGAAAAATAACATGAAGATACCTTGGCACAATGTTGCCTCTCTAGTCTTAAACTAGTATTGCAGCATGGAAGCTGAATGTTGTTTTTTGCCCTATAATCCAGCAAGTCCATTTTTTTAATGACGTAAGACATAACTCAGACTTTGTTTTTATTGTTCCTCTGTAGAGACTGAATGGCTGTCTGCCCTCATTACTGATGTATATTTCTTAACTAGCATCATTAACAGAAATTCACAAAATATGAGATTTTGTCGTCACTTACAGGTTCTTTCTTGGAGGTACAAAGCATGAAAAAGAAAGAGAATACACCTTTTATGATGTTTCACAGGAAAGTTCAGCTCTGTGTGGCACTTTAAGACCTCTCCAAATTAGGGAGGGGTCTGTAAATGGTTTCTACTGGGACATACTGAGAGCAAGGCTTTGAGATCTCAGTGAACCACTCTACTAGGAGAAAATAATTTTTTTAAAAAGGGACATGATCACAGAGTCACAACAACAGGGTTTATCTGATAGCTTCCTCCAGACTTCTGTCAAATAACTCAGATTAATTTTAGAAAAAATTCCAAGGCATTCTATTAGAGCTAAATTTCTTCTTGGTCCTGATATGTATACAATACCTATATAAGTAAACAGGAAATAATAATTGGTAGCATCCTAATTAAGAATTTTCTAGTGCTTGTTTACTTTTATTCTTTATTATCTTCAAATTGTTCTAGAAGAGGAAATGTGAAAAACTAACACACCAGTATGAAGGGTATCTTCATCTTTATGCTTTCACCATACTGTCCATGAGATCTCTGCCACCAGCAGAATGCCACAGAAGGTTATAACGGAGAAGTTCATCTCTGGCCTTAATTTTTCCAGTAGCTAGTAATCAGTGAAGTGATCAACATCCAGAGGTTTGCAACTCCTCCTTCTTAGAATTCTGATGTTTACATGAAGTAAAATGATGTTCACATGATGTTCACATGTTCACATGACGTTCACATGTTCACTACTCCACAGGTAAAGCCAACGAGGTTTACAAAGCTTCTGAGTTTAACTAGCTGCCAGAAAAAAATAAAATTTACATCCAGTTCTATTCAAATGAACACCTTGAAATTTGAAGACTATCTCCAGTTACACTTGGGCCACACAGCCCTTTTCACTTCTCAAAACTCTGTTGTAAATCTTTCAGCAATAAAGGGCCTCGCAGCACTTCCTGCTCGCCCTGTGGCGAGGAAGGGCCATGCAAAGACCCTCTGGCCCTGACACTGGTCAGAAGCAGGAAGCCAGCGAGGCATCAAAGAACAACACAATAACCCAGACTCTTGAAACCCTCACCAGCACTTTGTCTGAGCCTGGCCAAAGGTTAAACTGGCTCCTATGAACTCATCTCTTCTGCCTTGATTTTATGCTGACTTTCTATTGCTTGTAAAACAGGAAGCAATGGCCAGACTGAACTCCAGTGAAGATATTTTCTGGGTGTGTTTTGTGATTATTTGTTTGACTCAGCAAATCTACTGTTTGATAGTTGTTTGTATAATGATACCTAGGAGTTCCCTAATTCAGAAACTGGCAGAACATTCTGGCTTTGAAAATACACCCATGATCATTCACGGTTCATAAGAATATCAGTTCAAAACACTTCTGCATGTTTTTTTTGTTAAAACACTATCAGTGCACTATTCTAAGGAGAACACACCTTTAAAAAGTATTCAAGAATGCATGTGAAGGAAAAAGGAACATTTCTCTTTCTGAAGTACACAAATTGTAAACATGGCTTGAAAAAATAAGCCTAGTCATTAAATTCCAACACACAAGAAAACATCCTGCTGGGCTTTTTGATGTTAAAAAAAATTTACAAAACCCTATGAGAACCTTGACTCAAACTCCTCTTCAAATCTACCTGGAACAAACACCAGTTTTATAAGTCTTCTACTCAAGTGTGTGCAGTTGAGCTTTCTCTTTCTCTTCTTCTATCAGTGTTTCCAAAGTGCCTCCCTCTCACTGGTTACCAGGCAACAGAACAATATTGCTCTGCATGCACATCCAGCAATAAATGACATTATACTGTATTTTTGCAGAGTTTCTCAAAGAAAATAAAGATGTCCTGAAATACTGTCTTGTGAGATAAATAGCTACTGCCCAGAAGTCATTTAAATGCTTAAAATGCTGGGGTTTTTCTTCATAGAAGGCAGAGATTGAAAAAAAAAAAAACAAACCACTTCTCTAATAGAGGAGCTCCCATCCAAAATGAATTTATAATGCTAAAATAGACCACACTCTAAAAGAAAGCTGCTTCAGTTGACATTTCAAACAATTAACAGCCTTTTAGGTTCTACAGCCACTTGCATAAACCTTTATCTTACAATCAAGGCAAGACTAATGAAGCAGCAAGAGACATCAAGTTAAAGTACTTTCAGTGTCCTAAACACTAAAATGCTGCCTGTATGATTTTTTTTCCTGTTTTATTTGATGGTTTGATGTCAATATATACTCAAGAAAGTTTAGCAATTTGCCAAAAAAATTTTGGTTTTGATAGCAGTTTTTAAAGATGGGCCCAGATCAAATCAAGCCCCACACCTTCTCTTAACCTAAATAATCACAGAGAGGGAGGGATGGTTTGCAGCCCTTCATCTGCAATGAAAATGCATTTAAGAAAGGTCTGACCCTATATCCTGACCAAAGTAACTTCAGATTGTTTATGTAGTTTTGATTCAGTTTCAGATTTCACATTGTAGGTCAAATTCACCTTTATGTAACACTAAGATAAGAAACTGAAGGCTTCTGCAGTTTTTTCACTCCCAAAACAAGGGGGAAAATCTTTAATTATAAACAAATATCCCATGTAATCCTACCAGAACATGAAATGTACTGAATTCTTAATCCTTAATTCTTAAATACAAAGGTATGAGCTAGTACCAGAGAATAGCCCCCACAGGTGTATCACACAAATATATTTTAAAACAATGTCAAGGGTGAAAGCTCAGAATACTCATTGGCCTATTTTTTGATTCTGCAGTGGTCAAATTACATCATTTTCTAGGACAGTTTTAATTTAAATTTATACGGAAAACTTTCATTTTTGTTACACTCCTGTTAGACTGGGTTTTGTTTGCTTGGCTTAGAAGTTAAATTGTAAGTGATTAATGTTTTCAGACTAGATAAAAATCTGTTCCCAGAATGATTTGACACATGACCTTCAGGACAGACAGAGCATTGGGATATATATGACACCTGAAAAATAGTTCCCTTCCCTGCTGTTGTTGATTTAGTAGTGGTATAGAGTTACTTGCTAGATAACAGCAGAAAGATTTGTGGTTTGCTTTCTTGGATCTGGGAAAACACAGTACAGCAAAATGATGCATTCTCAGCTTGTCTAGATAACATAAATAGCATTGCTCTATGCATACATTTGACTCTTTATTTACTCTGAAAGTCAGCAGAGATGAGCATTGAATCTGTACTATAAACACCTCAGTTCTGTTTCTAGCTCCTGCAGGAGGAACCAAATGCAAACATAGGATTAACTTATTTACAGGATGGCTGGAGCATTAGCTGGCAATTGCCTGTAGTGGGAATATTATGCCTTGGTCAAAAGAAAGACTCCAGTCTGCACTGAAATATAAATAGCAATCACAAGAACTAACACCTCAAGGCATGACCTGGCTCGTAATTTACTGACATTTCTTGTATGCCAGTCCTTCCCCACACAGAGCTTGTTTTGACTGAACAGAAAATATTATCAGCTTATTTTACAGTTCATAAAATCCAGTACACTCAAGAGTACTTGATGAGACTTCTATAAAGTCCCCAAGCAGTAGGCAACAGCATGTTTTCTCTGCAGAAGAAAGCAAACAATAACATCAGTTGGGATGAGAGTGAGCGATAAGATGACATGTCTAGAGACATCTGTTAGATCCCTTATGTGTTCATTCTAACAGTTGACTTTATTCATAGACGTTTTTTGATTAAAATGTTCTAGTCACACAGCAAAGGGGAGATGGTGGCCTCTGCACTCTTCTGAGGACAACTTCATTTTTCATCTTATTAGAATTATATATGAGTAGTCCTACTATATAACAGGGAAGAAAAAAACACTTAAAAGTGAGTATTTGATTTTCATATGTTGTCAATGATGAGAAACAATATTTGCATATTGAGTCCCTTTCCACATAGACAGGACAACTTGCAATCCAATTATTTTAAGCTAAGCTAAATGAAAAACTAGACTGGGCTATCTCCTAAAAACCAATCAATAGCCACTGTAAGGATCAATAATCTAAAGAACTATTGAGTGCTCATGTAACAACCTGTACTTTCCATTACACACTAAATACTATTGTAGATCAATATTTGCCAGATGTCCATTTATAAACAAAACATTCTGGCTATGGTGTCTGTCCTTAACTTTGCATAAAGGGCTGGTCCTTACATTGAATTTTAACATCTCCTGGTGTGCTGCAGTACTCCACCAACAGCATGTCCCAGAAGCCTTGTTATCTTCCTTTTCCAAAGTTAGTGAGAGACTTACTTTCCATGGCTTTTATTACTCTGTTGGTAACATTGTACAAATCAGTCTTCATCATTTTGACAGTAGAGTTATGTATATTTGGAAAAAGGCGAGAGGAAAATGCATTATCTAGTAATGAGGGGAAATTCCTCATCTTTGAAGATAGCTGACTATCAAGACTAACACATTGGACAAGAAAGCAAAATTCTCATTTGCACCTGCTTTATTAATGGATCTTCCAAAAACAATCATCCTTTTTTTTTCTAATGAAAGGCTGAACAATAGAAAAAAGCAGCTGTTAGAATCCCACTGCTACTCCCCCAAACAGCTTTTTTTTGAGCATAGAAATGTTCCCACCTCTTGGCTGTGGGTGGCATGGGCACAGGGCACTCAGATCTGCAGCACTGACTAAGGCTCCAGTGGTGGGACAGAGGGGCAGCAGTGGCACTGCCAACCAGATTTCTCTCCTGAGTCCTGCAATGAGAACTCAGAAAGCACTGGGGCACTTTGCATCTGAAAGAGGAGCTGGATTTTGTGTTGTCAGAGAGAGAGAGAAGGTTTAAATAGGTAATTTTTAGAGACTGTCAAAACTGAAAAGTGTAAACATTGTTAACATCTCTTTAAAATTCTGGCAGGGAATGAAAGCCACCTGGATGTGTGCCACCCCCCAGTTGCAAAACCGTTTAGCAAACCATATGCTGCCCTAGAAGACAGGTCCTGGACAGATCTTTGCTGATGCCTGTGGGAGCAGCAGCCAGTAGCCATTGCCCAATCCAGTAGCCATTGCCCAATCCATGCAGCACCGCCGTGTTTCCTCTTTCTGCAACAGCCTTTGCGAGATGGGTCCTAGAGACAGCAGGCGCTGCTGGGGAAAGTATGCATGCATCTCCTTTCAGCCTTTACAGGGCCTCTAGCCATTTGCATTCATGTAGAAGGGATTCAAACATCCTTCTCATTTACCTGTGGTTACTAAATAGAGCCTAAATCTCCTTTGTATTTGATTTTGCACTCTTCGGTTCTCGAGAAATAGTTTCCCCTTTATCAATATCATTCTGCAGTAATTTTTTGGGAGTCTGTAGCTCTTCGTCAGTGAGAAATGGATGTAAGTGATTTCAGGCAGACATTAGGATTTTTCACAAGTTTTCTGTTGCTTAGAAAAAGAATCTGATTTAATAACTGCAATGTAGATGTTTTAAACATGCTGTCAATTGCTGATTGCTATGCAATAAGACTCTGAAAATTAAAAAGTCAATTGCTTACATTTTACTGTCTTGTCTGAGCAGTCCTGGTGAATTTGTCAGTACACCAGTGTATCTGAAGCAGAATTTGGCCCAGTGATGCAAGATGCCATTAGCATTTCAAAATAGGCAATGTTTTGCAACGTGACAAATAGCCTATAACTCACATAAATTACATACACTCACACAGACCTGTTAGGTCACACAAAAGACTCATTTTTTTCCCTCAGTTCCAAGTGGCTAAATCTGGATGCCTTATCCTCAATCCTGCATGCCTACCATCTCAACATTAATTAATAGTATGCTTCTCAACCCTGTATCATCTCAGTCTCATAAATTATTCTGGCCCTTTCAGCCTGACATTAATTACAGTGCCTCACAATTCACACTGACACACTTTATCTTGGACTCAAACTGTCTCTTAGGGTGATAGCTCCAGCCATACATACCAGTCCTGCAGTTCATATGGGTCTCTCCCAGCTTTAGTACCTGTAGCCTATGATTTATCTATCAGCTTCATCATCCTGTCTTGTCCACTGCCTATCACTGCTCTTACCTAGGTTCTCCACTGCTTTTTCAGGCTCTGTGAGAGAACTTCAGATATCATTCACCCCTGTCCACAGCCCTGAGCACAAGGCAGGAGGACAAACAGGGTATTTTAGCAGAAACTGGAGCATAGAGAAAGCTTAAAAACATTGAGAGCTCTTGTTATAGATTAATGCCTTTTCCTAGTGGATTAATACACAAGTTGGTTTGAGCACTGTACTCATAGAAAGATTGCTAATTTTTCGGCTGCTGGTTATAATCTAGATTTCTGCTATATTGGGGAAAATGCAACGTTTCCAAAAGGGACTAATTTAGACATCCTGGGCAGGCTTGCCTGGCTGGGTGAAAGAGCAACAGTGTGGTCGGCTCCTGTGGGAAATTTCCAGCCCGATGGCTCTGCAGCATCTGTATTTTGGCAGTTTCACCAAACGCTCCCGGGAGCACACAGCTGCCAGCTGGAGGCTGGCACAGCCTGCGGGGATGATTTCTGCCAGAGAACGCCCTGGAGGCCCCGCTGCCTTCCCCAAAGGCTTCTTCCCAGCTACGGGATGCTGGTGCCGAGCAGAGAAGCCACAGCACCGGAGGCAAAACAGCAGGGAGACAGAGAGAGGTCTCAGGAAGGCTGCAGCAGGAGGGCTGCTGAGCATTGCACTGCGAGGAAGGAAATTATGAGGTGAAGGCAAGGAAAAAACCCAGCCTCTTTCTAGCTAAGTACAGTGTCCTTCTTCTGTTTGCCCCATCCCCTTTTTAGGATTTTTAGGAAGAAGAAGACCCCTGCCACCCTCTCAAAACCTCCCTCTTCATGGTGAGCACACTCCCAGGAGCCCACAGCACGCCTGGAGCTCTGGCTGTGCATTTCAGGCACAGCCACGGTAAGGCTGTCCCAGCCACAGGCAGACCACCCCAAGGATAGCAAAGCCTATGCTGCTATCTCAGGAGATGTTTCTGTTCCTTGCAGCTGCAGGGAGAGGTTTAAAGTGGATGTGTTACATCTGTTAGGGAGCCTGGCACTGTGCACTGCCACACTGTAGCGAGCAGCAGGACCGGAGGTAGAGAAATGGAGCAATATACTCTGTACAAGAGCTGTTTTCCCCTAAATGTCACAACTGTTGGCCTCCTTGTGACAAGAAAAGAAGCAGAGAGTGGAACAGCACAGCAGACACAGAAAGAATCCAGGCTTGGGTATAAAAACAAGAGAAGGATTATTTCCAGTCAGAGAGCAAAATCACAGCTCAGCAGAAGGCTCTTGCAAGGGACAGTGTCCCTTTGGGAAGGAAGCCTGCTCAGAATTTGCATTTTAGTCAGGAAATCTAATATAATTTTTACAAACATATATGCCAGATCTTTCTCTTACTCTAGCAGGTTATTATTCTCCCTCTCAGCTTTAAAATCAGAAGCCTAAACTCCAGTAGCGAGTCCCAAAGCTTTTTTAAAATAACCTGTTTAAACTCTTCCTTATTTGATTATAGGACCGTGAAAATTTCCAGGTGCATTTTCTGAAATTATGCTGCCAAGAACCTGAGAATCTGTCACAGTCAGCAAGTGCAGTCACTCAGGACATCTGTATTTCAAGGAAAACTACCAGCATCCGTATTCAAACAGAAATGGCTTGGAGAAGCCTGAGCAAACCAGCAAGAACATGATGCAGAAGGCTGTAGAAATCATCAATGTGATTTACTAATTAGATTAGAATTAGCTGGAGTTTTAGTAAAAACACATGAACATTTACTGTGTTATGTACTCTGCTGACGTTAACATGATGTTAAATTACAGCTACATACGAATAAAAGCTTTTTCAATGACTAATGAAACCAATATTTTCCTAGTGAACTTTTGAACCTCTATTATTTCAAAATGTATTAACATTGCTGGTAAAGGAAGAGAGAGAGATTTATGTCTGATGGTTTGGAAATTCTTGCTTTGTGAGGCATTCTGAGGACAAAACAGTCATGAGAAATCTACCCCCTATCTGCCCAAGCAGTTTGTGTTCCAAAGCCAACCAGGAAACCATTCCAGCCAGTATTCAAACAGATGCCAAGAACAAATATAATCTGTTCAAGAAAATATGTTAATAATTCTTTAAGCCTCAATGGTTGTATCCGTACTTAAACAGGCCAACAAACATATGGCTGGAGATGTCACCATTAAACACTGGAAAGAGTCAAGCTATCAAAAGCTACTCTGATGATAATCAAGTGACACCTTGTGCTTCTGTAATTTGCTGAAGATTGTCCCCGATATGACTGGATATGGTATTAGCCAGTAATTTATAACATATTGAAATATTAAGCATAGTTTTCCCATTTGTAAAGGGAATAATGAAAGTTTTCTGGAAAAAGTTTTCTGAAAGTTTACTGGAAAAGTTACTTTAAATCTATTAATGAAAATCAGTTTTTTAACAGATAAGTACTAACATCAGTTTTCATCTTTGTTGCTCTCTTTCTTGTATCCCAGTTCTCATTGATAGCTTCTTATCTTCCATGTTATCTTCTACTGAATATGTTGGTAGAGACTGTCTGGTCTGACCACATGCATGACAGGCCAGAGAACACAACACAACCATCTATGCACCAAGCCCATAGAGTCTGCTTGGTTTGTGGCCAACAAAGATGCCTGGTTTTCACTCTTTAGTTTTACTGCTCTTTCCCTACTCTTTTCTTCTTCTCCAGCAGGCTGAAATAATTCATACCACCGGAGACATAGGAGCCGTGTGACGCATTTCCTCGCCTGTGGGGTCCATCAGCTGAGAGACTGTGTTTGATTTCTTTTTCTTTATTATATAATTTAAAAATATAGTAATAAATTGTAGCATAACTTTGAAATTTACCACAGGCCACAAAGAGATGTAGTTCATTTTATCAGAGTGGAGTCTATCTGCACAGATATTGCAACAAAGTACTGTACTCACAAAATCCATAAACTGGGATTTGACTTTATAAATTGGGAATATTGTTTAAATAGTGAATTTATTGACTGCCTTTCTAAGACAAATTATGCAGAAAATTCAAATCCGATTTATTCTAGCTTTGAGAAGAGCTTAGGGACTATCTGATAAAAGATGTAATGAACTGTATATAGTATTGTGTACTGACACTGTATTCATTTTGGGTTTATTTTAGATAAATCACTTTTTTCAGTGGATTCATATTTACAGATTATAGTACAATTTCTCCTTCCCCCTCTTCTTACTGTCCTTATTTGCCTCTCCCACTCCTTCACTTATTTTTAAATACCTCCCACATTTCCTGGCCCTCATGCTCCCCCTCCCTCCCACTTCCATCTCTTCCATCTTTTTTGCGGTATTTTTGTTTTCTTCATTCTTTCTTTGGACATCCCATCCAGGATCTATGAAATAATTCCTTCTGTACTGTTCATTATTCCCGGCCTGCATACAGTATCCGAAATACCATAAATGTCTGCCTGCATCTCTGCTCCCTTCTCAGAGCCTCTCCCTGTCCCCTGTGCCTCAGAATGCTTTCTGCACATGCTGCATACCCTGCAATCTTCTTCTATTATCCCTCCCGCTATTCATTCAAGCTCTTGAAGCCCATCCAGTTTCTGCTCTGTACTCTGGCTCTTTTTGCTGCCAGAAAATGGTTTCGTTCTCATATTTCTGGGCAAGGAAACAATCTCCATTTCCTATCTCACTTCCTAGATACTGTTTCACCATCAAATGTCTCTGTCCTTTATATTCAATCCCTCTTTCTCCTCAATCCTAGTAGATCTTAAATGTCTGTCTTGCTTTATGCCATTTAGAAGTTTTAGTATCACAGCATTGTTTATCCTCAATGTGTCTCTGCCTCGCTTATTTGTAACTAATCCAATGTCAAATATAGATAACCAACCTATCCCAAACTCCTCCAGGAGTACACAGTTATTGAGAGACAGTTCTTTCTAAAGAAAATATTTACAGGTCTACTTTCATTGTAGAATAAGGAATGACATTGCCTCCTGCATAGAAATCACTACCTCTCAAGGGTACACCTGAAAATCCTATTCAATACAGTTTCATGTTCTGCATTTAAATCACAATAAAGATTTTAATTAGTGTTTTGGCCAGGTTAAAATCCTAAGAGAACTAGAAGTTATTTTCTCTGAATATCTTGGTTTTCCCCCATTTCCTCATTCATCTGTCAATTCTTGTTTCTTGTAAATATCAAAGATCTTTTAGGTGATAACTGCTCTTTTGGTCAGTTCTGCTTAGAAATTTGTACATAATTTTGATCTTAATTTATTTCCAGTGTACCAGGTCTCTAAACCCCAAGGTCAATCTTCTCTTTTTTCCTCCTAAGAATGCCCACTTTACAGGTGACATACTTAACCTTTGACTTAGAGGCTTAATTTTCTGCTAGATTTTTCTGAGATGACAGAAGTCATATGTGGCCTAGCTCTCTGCTGCTTCTTTGAAAGAATTAATTACAGCAGTGCTTGCTTCAATTCTCCAATAAAGTAGCAGCATTCCTAGATATAGTATAAAGTTTCATATTCAAGGAAAAAAAAGTGAGCATTTCACTTGGGCTTACAGTTAACTCCTCTAGTCTAGACTTCAAAGTGAGACTGTATTTATGAGATTCAGTAAGTCCTGAGGGCTCTTAGTCTGAAAGTCACTGAAAAAGTCTCTGAAAACCAAAGAAGTGTGGGATCTTCTCTTCCTGTTGGAACAAAGTTACGATTCATGATCAGCAAGCAGGCTAAAACCAAATTTTAAAAATATCAAAAAGAAAAACAGTGATTATAGACTCCAGTCATATCATAGTAAGGTTCAAGTTGTTAATTCTCAGTGAAAGTAAATTCTGCATTTTTTCCTAACAATTGCTGAAGGAGTCTTATTCAAACTGCCTTCATTTTGGAGAGATATTAAGCTCAGCTTCTTAGGAATATGTCTGTAAGAGTAACCAGGAATGAACCCTCTGCTATTTTTCAGTGCTTCTAAGTCTACAGTTAGGATAGACCCTGAAGATGAAACCTGTCCATCACCTCTACTGGTGACTGCCCCAGCTACTGGCTGCCCCTTTAACAAGAAGAAGCTTCTTTTAGGTTACAAAAACTGGAAAACTCTTTAAATAAACCCTGTCAGAGAACTCCTGTCCTTCAGCCCTTTTCTTTTGCTTTGACATACCAACCACCAGGAGAGGGAAGTAAGAATGTTGCTAGGTGGTCTCTACGACACACAAAATGAAGCAATCCTCCCCATTTATTTGCCACTTACTCAGTCAGGGGGGCAGCTACTGCTGCTATTTTATGGCACAAAGTGCCTGTACAGCATTACAGAGCATGACCAATTATTTTCATTACTGTCCATATGGCTCATAGCAGGCTGCTGTTAATTCTAGATATTAAACAGTAGTTTTGATTATATTTTATTATTGGAAGAACAGTCCACTCTTCTTGGAAATAGTTCCTCCTTCCCTCTCCTCTAAGACACACATAAATGATTTCAGTTCTTTTCAGCACAGGAATTTCAAAGTGCCCTTTCAATTAAAAGCCATTTTTACTAGCTTGTATGGTTCTCTGGTTACGGCTTGATTTTTATAGTTCTAATTTTAGGAATATGGTAATCTGAAACTACAAGGGATGGAATACCACTGGTTCTTCCAGCAGCTGAAGATGAAGCACATTCCAGGGTTAAATGGCTCTTGGTTAATACGTGAACTAATTTCATGTATAATTATTCTCAATGCCTGAGAAATGTCTGCATAAGTGGGAAGATTATGGTTTTGTGGTTGTTTGGCGTTTCTGAAATCCTTCTTGTTTTATTGTGTTGCATCTGTGTGTCTGCTAAAAAAGATAAAATATAGCTGAAATTTGACATTTCAAAATATATGGCTGGTGCAAACTTTGAGGATTAAAATTTGTGTGGTGTGATTCAAGAGAAAAAAGGTAGCTGGAATTCTTCCAGACGTGCCATCCTTGAGCACAGTGCCATAGATATTCAAGATCAAACACTTCTCATTTAGCAACAGTTATAGGATGGATGTACACATATCCTCCCTCCTCCCACACTGAGCACAGGTATATGGCATTATGCCTGCTCGCTTACACAACCCCAAGAGATTAAAGAGAGCCTGGAAGAGAAGAAGGAGAGTAAATGATGAAAGTGCATATGGACGATGCATCTTGAAGGTCCCTGTTTACAGAGTGGATCTATGCACAATCTGCCATGCTCCCTATAAGCCACAGGCACAGACAAAAGAAGAAAAGATTTAATCCTTTTGAAACAGAAGGACATGGCTTGTTTGACATGCCAGGTGTGACATGATCCTTTATCCCCAGAAATGAATAGTCTTTGAAAAAACAAGCAGGTTAATATTCTGGTTTTGGTGAAAATCTGATTTAGCATAGGAAAAAAAAACCACATCAGTTTCATTTACTTTATGAAAAAGTCTATACCCAGTTTTCTGTTTTCTTTTAAAAAGAATAACAAAATAACCCAAACAACAACAACAAAACTGTAAGGAGGAATAATGCTGCTAAAGAACTAAGCTAAACTCAGGCTGCGGAAAGCAGAATAGAATAATAATTTTTGAAAAGCTTTGAAACTCTTCATGGGACAAATTAAAACCCAGCTCCAAGTAAACCTCTGAGCAGTGTAAGAGAAGTTACAACCCCTGCTATCAAATCCCAACTTGATCTACTGTAGAATTTCCCTCAACTCAGTTCAGTCAGTATAAATAAGCAAGATAACTGAGTCTATGACATATTTCTCCACCTTCCTACTGTTTGTTTTTTATTAGGTAATTTGGGCAAGCTTTTACATTAAATTCTCCAAGAGAAGAGGGCAAACAATAGTTGAGGAATATTTTCTGTGCATATATATATATATACACACACACATACATACTGAGCAGAGATAGGGGGCGGGTGACACTGAAACAGTGCCAGAAGGGATGAGATGAGGTAGGTGTGACAGGTAAAACTGGAGCCTCCCTGGCTGCCTATGTACAAGGTCTGCTGACCACGTTTTAAAGATGAGTATATATCCTTACTTAGATCAGAGAAGGAAGATAAAAAAAGAAAGACTCCTCAAAACCTTGTTCAGAAATTAAATGAAAACTTTCCCTCTCTAGGGCAGCCAGTTGTATTCACTACCAGTTGTATTCTATTTTTATTGTATTTTTATTGTTTTTACATCATATTACATTGTACTGTGGGCATTAACAGAGATCATAAGACAGCCTAAATTTATGCTAGAGATTGTACAAATACATCTTAGGAAATGCTTTTTGCTTCAAAGAGTTTGAATCTACTGTTGGTTTTAGATAATAATTAAAAAAAAAAAAAGTGAGGAAGAGAAAATAATGAATAGAAGTATAACAATCACACAGCAAATGAGCAGCAAGGTCTGACTTTGATGTAGCTTATGCTGAAATAAATCTGGAGAGGGTTAACTTCAGCCAGAAGTCCTAAACTAGTTTAAAAGCTGCATCAATAAGGAGAGGAAAGGGAAAGGGAAAGGGAAAGGGAAAGGGAAAGGGAAAGGGAAAGGGAAAGGGAAAGGCCGGGATTTCTGGGAACTAAGGAAAAGCCACTAATTAATTTTTCATCATAAACAGAGAAAAAGAGAAGTTTAAAAATAACACAGGGTTGAGAAATAAGATGTTGCCACTTGTTCAGGAAGTGTTTGACAGCATTTATAGCAGACCAATGCCCTTTCTCTGAAGTGAACCTGGATGAGCCCAGAAGGAACTTCATATAAGCAAAACCATTGGAAAACAATTCATTTGATGGAAAAGCAGCATGTTGACAGTTCTTCAGGCTGGGATGAAAAGGGGAAAACAAATATATTAGTACAACAACATTCAACAGAAATTATGATGGTGGGCCACTAAAGACAGAGTTCAGCTGGGTTAGAGTCTTCCCATTTTCCTCCCCATACTTCCTACATAGTGTTCCCCAGCAAGCCTTCCCAAAGGTCTGGCTGCTGCTGAAGAGACCTGAAATATGCTGGAAGGACACACAGGAGGGTAAGCCAAGCAAGGGCCTCACATTCCCTCCTCCCTGGCAGCCAGTACTCAGTCAGCAGCTCTTGTACACAAGGAGCTTCCCAGGAGAGGACAGGAAAAACACAATTTCTTACAGATGTCCCCTACAGCCAGGAACTGAGATTGTCAGTGTGAGTGACTGCAGGAAAAGCTCTTCACTGGACTAGGTTGCTATTTCTTAGGGTGGTACAGAGAGCCACACAAGACACAAAAATATCTTTCAGCTGCTACAGGAAAAGAAGTTACTTGGTGTCTAAGTAAAGATCTCGAAGAGATGCAAGGCACCTTTTTTTTGTCTGAGTTTCCCTTTTTGCGTTTGGTTTTCTTCACTTTTAATGTGATGGCAATATAATGGGAGAAATATAGAGAGCCTCTACACAACAACCAACCAAGTGCAGACCTTATCAGCCAGATAAAGCTGAAATAATGGGATTGTATGAAAAAAGTTTTTAAGTAGATTGATATTTCCTCCCCGTATTGACCAGAGATAAAATGAATATACAGCAAAATGAAAGTGAAAGGCTTCAGGACACGTAAAAGGGGTAATTCTAAAATTTAATCTTCCCTCTTGAACCAGAGGAAAAATTAATTCCCATTTTTGTATGCTGCTTAAGTGAGAATCACCAAATTAGATGTATTGTTTCTGTCATTTTATTTTATTGTGCTGTAGCTAGAACAAGAAGTCAATAGACACTAAAAAGATACATCTCCAGAGAAAGCTAATCAACCTATTATTGACTTACCTACAGTTATTTTTCGAACAGAAAATATCAAGACAGTTTTCAAGACTCTAATAATCTTGATTGAACACAAAGCCTTGGCAGCATGTAGAAGAGCCATCACAGTGGCAGAAAGATAACAGGAAACAGATTTCACTGAGCAAAGGTCACTGCTAGAATACAATACTTCACTGCTAAGGACTCTCTAGGCATTTGAAAGAAATATAGAATTTGCATTATATTTGCATTTTATTTTCCCTTTAAACATAACCAAAACAATATGCAAATGGACTTTGGAATACATAAATGTGTATTGATGTGTTTGCTTTCAGTAATATAAATGCTTGTCCAAAGGTAGATATTCAGTCACCTCAATTTTTTGTATCTAAGTCTTTCTGGTAGGAAACTATTCATCAGTGTCTACATCCAGAGTGGACAAACCTTGAGAAGTTACAAGTAATGCAAGAGCCCACTCACACTGTACAAGTCCCAGGACAATATGTTACGTATCACATAACATTCCTTAGTTTTTCTGCAGGGCAATGACTTCATCAGATGCAGTGCATCTGCTCTCTGTCTGCTGAAATAACTCACCTTGTTCACTCAGAGGCTATTTTCTGACAACAGAGCTGGTCTCACTTCTCAGTTTAAGAACAAATAGCCCTTTTCAAAACAAACATCTGGCCAAACTCTTATAATAATTGCAAACGTTATCCCATAATTTAAAGGAAATATCTTTACTGAAAAAGGTTGTTTCTATTCATATGCCTTCAAAAACCTTCATAAGAAGGTTTTTGGTTCATTTTCCTTCTACTCAAATAAATTCACATTTTGTACTCACTTATATTTCAATTAAAGAATTACTGGAACATGTAGAATTGCTTCCTAAATTAAATAGGGTGTTTTTTGCCATCAGTATAACCTAACAGATCAAAAGCTTTAAAAACCTCAGGTCAAACTTGATTTTCTGACGCACTCAAGTTTATTGCTCAGAGAGGAACATATCTTAATACAGCATTTGAGTTTCCTTTTTCTCTACAGATCAGAACAGTAAGCTGGCTTACAGAATTAATCCTCAGAATCAGATAAGTCACTGCTTATTGATTTAATAGATGAGGGTTTTATTTGATTTTGAAAATGTTATTTGTAATTGCTAATTATGTTCTTACCTGCACCCATTAGTATTTTTAAAGTGCAAAATACATTACATGGAAGTCATCTTTAACACAATAAAAAACTGCATCATCTACCACCTGTATCTCTAATCTCTCATCATGCACAGCACTAAAATTCCAAGTAATCCAGTATTTCCAACTGCATTCATAAACTGTACTGGTAAAAATTCTTTCATGGCATAGTAAGCGTAGTAGCCTAGTTATCTGAAGGAAAGCCTGCTTTAAAAATCACTGAAAGAAGCTGGAAATTGGTACCTATTCTCAGCCTGCAGACAGATGTTAATCTTCTACGAAGATTCATGTATATCTATAGTGGAAGAGAATGGATGCAAGAATGTGACCTTCCACTGCTGTGGAGGCTGTCACCTCAGCAAAATTGTTCTCCCTGACTCAACAGATACCTCCTACTGTGCAAAACACAAGTTACTGAGATATTCCCCAAAGCTGTTATTTTAAGGTCTGTTCATTTTATGAAGCTTTCTGATACCCATTAATAAATAAATTTTAAAATAAGCAGGGTTTTCAAAAGCATTTAAATTACATAGGGTGTATAAGACTCTAGATCCCATTTTGCCTAGACTTTTCTTCGTACAGGATATTATGATGCTTTAAAGAAAGAGCAAATGAAAGAAATCTGTTCTTTCATAGTTTAAGTTCCAGTCCTCCATGTGAAATTCAGAATAAAATGTGCTCCCAAGGGGTTTACAGAAAAGGGGTTTATAGCAAACCCCAGGGGTTTATAGGAAAACCCCTTTGGGAGGCAATTACTTATAACTTCCTTTCCCATACACAGCCATGCTAGCCGACAACATTAACATAATTCAGAATTTCACATCCTGGTGGATATATTAGCTGATGGTATTTGAGTTGCTTTGAAATGCTGCCTGAGCCTACAGATGCTGCCTTGAAGCATCAACACCAGCTTTGTCAGGTGGCAATAATTCCACTGCTGCTGCATTCAAGAGTAGTTATCTCGCTGTTAAGGCTGCTCCATTCTGTGCTCCACGCCTGAGACTTTCTCATTCAAAATACTTGAATCAAAGCCCTTATCTCCCTCCTTCCTGGTATTTAAATAAAGCACTATTCCTCCACAATCTGCATCCTTCTGATGTAAAAAGCAAAAATAATCATGACTAATTGACTAATTCTTGTGGTAGTACAGCTTTTTCAAACATAATTTTCTACAGTAGTTATGGACAGTATCATTTTCACAAGGAAATGGGATGCTCCAAGAGCTAAATCTAGTGGTTTGCTCCATCTACCCATGTAATCATTCTAGTGGTTTGCTTAATCTTTCTGTGATTCACCTGCATTTCTGACATCAGTTTCAAACAGTATGATCGTATTTGGCTTATGAATCCAAAGGTTGAATGAATTGTAAGTACAGAAAATGCAGGTTTCACATGTTCTTTTCTTTGACTTGGCAACCCTAAATATGATTCAGAGTTTAAGTTTACCAATTGTTAATAGTTTGTTTCTTATTTTGACAATCCCAGTAATCTGTAAGATTGACAGTGAGGGTATCCAATATTTGTACAGCTCAACTGTACTCCTCTGCAAACTACTTAAATTCATGTCCAATAAAGTGTAGCCTGTGGCAAAACAGAATGTGCTTAACTTGTAGCCAGAATTTCCTCAAAGAGTAATCAGCAATCTAAGCTGTAAATACACATTATAATTTCAGCAGAAAGCATTGTTATTCTTGTAATACTGGAAACTCAAAGAACCACCTGCCCACATAAATTGGCAAGCAGAGGACTAGGGAAAAGCTGACCTTGTAGCCAAAAAAAGTGTTTATTGCCTTGATCTGTGCCTGTCCATGGACCATTTATCTGGGCCACAATCCTGATCCTGTGGATTGAGGATGTCCCTGTGTCCCAGCAAAGGTATGGCTGGTGATGGGGACTCCAGGCTGACTGTAGTTGCCCCCCTGCCTGTACTGCTGGCTCCACAAAGAGACCAGGTCTCCACTCCTGGTGCTTCAGTCCCCAAGGAACAGCCTTCCCCAACAGGTGTGAAGAGTGACTGATGGGTTTGAAATAGAGGAGAGAAAATGGAATTGAAGGTCCTGGCCCTAATATAATCCAGACAGTGCTGACAGGATGCAAAGAACAGACGAATCCAGATGCATAAGAAGAATAGGGTCTGATCAAATCTCACTTACCCACAGTTTTCTAATCTGGAGTAAGCAGAGGTTAATTTGATGTACCCTGATTTGATTGCTGACAATCAGTTTGCAACTCAGGTGACACAGTAGGTGGCTCCATCCCTGTTCTTGCTTTCAAGTGGTGCAGCAAGGTGGAACTGCTATTCATCCTTATGGAGGAGTATCTATATCAAGCTTCACAAGAGATTTCCTTGCTGTCTTCCTTTTGAGAACCAGCTGGTGGGTGGACTGAAAATCTTCCTTTAATTTTCTAGACAGACTGCTGAACAGCTGCAGTCTGCTGCTGGTATGCAACAAATGGAGTTAGATTATTTTTACAGCCTGTCTTAACAAATTCATACCTGTTTTGCTTTAGGAGCCCAGCAATTGCCCAGCTCATTTGCTTGTCTCAGCTTCATATATTTACTTTCCTGTATTTTAATGTACCACCTTATGAATCTTCGTCCTTTTACTTTCAAAATGCAGATAAAATTGCAACCTGACTCTTTCATTGTCAAGTTGGAGCTGGGTAACAGTCTTCTGGTCATTTTATGACAATATCTTTAGGATTTCTCAAATAATTTAATCAAACTCCACATTTCATCTATGTCCAGTCAGGTTTACTTGGTTGTTTTTTCTTTGCAGGTTAATATGTGTATAAAGCAGTTTATTACACTGATCTGCTACATAGTGCTGAAGACAGCATGTTTGCCACCACTGAAATTCATTCTGGAGGTGCAGTCTGCTTGTAAATGCTTACTTGTGGATGAAAATACTCCCTGTGTCCCTAGGGAGGTTTTTGGCAATACCTTTTTGACACGAGCAGCTTATGACCAGCTCTGCCCAATGCTAACATCTCACACAGAAAAACCAAAGATGTCTACAGATGTCTGCCAAAGCCTGCGACCCTGCTGTGCCACAGGCTTTCACTTTTTAGTATCGACTACGATTCACAAGTGCTGCACTCGAGATTTCACACTTCTGCAGCAAGACAGCTCCTTCCACGGCAGCTGTGAGATAAGGCAAACACATGCCCTCTTCACCTTTGCCTAGTCTCACCTTCAAAAATATGGCTCAAGTTTCTCCCATTTACCCTCTGCCGATCCTGACTTTTCTTTCCAAGATAAGGTGGCTGTTGCAGCTGCAGCAGCGACTGGTGCACTCAACTCCTACTTAAAATTAACAAAGCACGTTCTATTTGCTTGGAGAATGACAGTCTGCTTGGGTTATGCTGCCCTGCTCTCTAAGAGTTCTGGGAAGGGTTATTCTCTGCTCTATCATCCAGACTGTGCATGGTTTGGAACTGCCTACAAGATTCATTTTCTTGTCTGATGGAAATGTCTCTCCCTGTGGTGTCCCAGTCACAATCTGGGCTTTTTTAATAGGATCTCTGTCCCCCACCCCTAGCTGCAAAATGGGTCTTCTGCCTTAGATCAGTCACAAGAATTGCTCTCTCTCATACTGATTTATATTCATTCATTAGTATAATTTCTTAATATGTGTTTTTCTTCCATCCCAGAGTTCAATTAAAACCATGGAATAAATAGAAATATATTTCACTCAGTGTGTGGTTTTTTAAACTGATTTTTGCCTTTTTTTTTCTGAAACAAATTATTAAAATAAATCTTTCAAGGAGCATGATCTACGGAAATACTATAGCTTTCAGTAAAAGACAAGCACCAGGATGCAGGGCTTGACAGACTGATAATTGACTGTGTAACCTAGGTGTAGTCAAATACTTTCTTGCCCAGAGCAGAAGATGTTCTGTAGAGCAATAGAGCTGATTTTGGACACACAACCTTAGCTTGATCTTTTGGGTGTAGCATACTTGACTAAAATCAAGATAACCTCTGTGTATATATTGACTGATATTATTTTGTACAAAAAGCCCCAACAAACCTCCCAGAAATTCTGTAGTGAAAATCTAGTTTGTCATACAGCGTATTCAAAATTTTACTGTGAGAATTACACAAGCATCATGTCTTTACTCTAGGTTACTTACCACTCTTTTTAAATGCCTTTTCTGCTATTCTCTCATTTTCTTTTGTCTCTAACCATATTTTACTGCAATTAGTCTGTGTAAGTGCACAATAAGGACACTAAGTGTAATTAAAATCCTTCTAAGCAAAATGATTATTTAGTCAGTTAATAGAAACATACTAAAAATTGTTCCTTGATTTTAATCTGTTTACTGTGCAACAGCTGCTTACAGTGGTCTTTCTGTATTCATTGACTCTTCTAGTCAGCAGTATTACATCAATAAATGCATATGCCTGTCATGCCCTGATTGAATAACAAAATTAAGCACCTGATTATTATCCAAAACCTTCTATCTCACTTAATCTATTTTTTAACAGTTTGTACTTCAGATAGCTACAGTTAAAGCAAGAGACTTTTGAAATTATAAGAAATATTAAATATTGAATACTTAGGGAAAGGAATATATGTTATTTGTATGTTGCGACAACTCCCCTAAATCAAGGTACAACTTGTTCAGTAAGTTGTAAACGCTTTTAGAGGGAGCATATGAAATAGTTAAAGTAGACAGTACACTGCAAGATAAAACTATCTGATTTTACTTTGTCTAGTAATTAGCATATTGAAGGCAGAAACTCAGCTGGGATTTCCATTTACTGCCATCAGAGAAGTCATCATATAAATAACTGAAACAATGTTATTTTTAAAAGATACATAAAACAATAGTCTAAAATACTGAAAAATAACTTGCAATATAAAGAAACACATTACTATACAATAGTGATATACAAGAAAGAACAGGCATTGTTTTCAATATAAAAAGGAATGGGAAGTATATAGTTTCCAGAATTTACCATGTCAGGTTTACTTGCTTTCATTCCAGTTAACTCTTCTCACTGAGATTTTCCAATTAAAAAAAGTCTTCATAATAGCACAAGGGATTGTATATAAAATTAAAAGAGAAACTATATTATATGTGTTGGGGAGAAAAAAAGGCAGTAGCCCCCAGAATGCTCTTCAGTACTTCAAAAAGCACTGGTATGTGGTCAGTACAGTGTCTGCTTTTCGGAGTTGATCATCTATTCTCTTTGAAAACAAGGATTACATTTTTCAGACTTTTAAAGACATGGAAACACCACCTGGAGTAAAACAGAATTTATGAGCAAACCTTATGAAACCTTTGAAGTCTTTGGGCTCCCTCTTGCATTTGAAAATATTGGTGCTATGCATGCATTGCAAGTGTGTCGCCAGCTGTCAGAGACACCCGATCCGCGGCATGCTGTGATCCACGCACTTGGGACACGTGGCCTGGGAGAGGGGTGAAAGAAAGCGGTGGAGAAACACAATGAGACAGGATCAGGTTTTAGCTTTTGGCTTAGAGCAACATGTTTACACACCAAAACTACACAATATTAGTCTACAGAAGTCAGGAAAGTATGAGTAGCTTGAGCTATCTCTGGTCCTCACCTTGTAAGAGTTTATTCCCTCACAGAACAGCAGGCTAAGCTGCAGAAGTCAGTCTGTCTATAAAGGGTGCATGTGAGGAACTGCACAAGTAGCTCCACTGGAAAACAAATTGCAACCCAACCACCTCACAGTCTTCTCATGTTGATATAACTACTTGTTGATCAAGCCTTAACAGGGGCAGCAATTTGCCAGAGCTGAGAGTGTCCCTGCAGATATCAGAGAAAGGCAAAACAGTCGCGGGAGAAAAGACTGAAAACATATCAAAAAGCATTAAAACTGACTGAAGTCTTAATAGCTAATACATAAAATAAGCCAATAGTTTAAATGAAGGCAGATAATAGTTGAGAAATGAAACATGAAGTCTTTTTCTAATTCAGGAAGTGCTCAGAACTGATTGGGGAATTGGAGTGTGTATTTTTTATGGTTTAGTGACTGAAAATGATGATACAAATGAAACCACTGAGCAAGAAAGTTCATTTCAGGCTAATGCACAGAGCTAGAAAAACTCAGGGCTCTATTATCTTATAAAAGTAATAATGACATTCATCTCCACCTGATGTAGCATGCTTTTCTGGTTAAACAGCCTTACATGATGATGAGCATAACCATAATTTTTCAATAGTGGAGACATTATTCACAAATTTAAACATAATTGTAAAAAATCAGTTTGCCAAAGACTTACTTTTCAAAGCTTGCAAGAAGAAGAATGTCATTAATTAGAAATAGAGAACTGCCCATCCTACCTCTAGAGATCAATGTTTGTCACTCAAGGTATGTCCCTGTCACAATTCTGTTCACTCAACAGGGAGAAGGAATGATAGACAGGAAAATGCAATTACCTTTTTTAAAAGAACTCTTTGTTCACTACTAACCACAACTAAGTGAAAGATAGAGTGTAAAACTTCATTTTTGCTGATCCAAACAGCATTATAAAAAGGCAGCTGGAGAGAAGGTCAGGGCAAGATCTATCTTCACCTGCACTGCCCTCATTGCCCTGTGCATGTCCCAGCTCACTGTGACAGCATAACTGCAAAAATCCCTTTCCTCCTCTGACTACATTGTGGCCACATCAGTCTCCAAATGCATTTAAAGAAGACAATTCACATCAGTAGAAATGCTTGGTTTTCACAGAAGGGAATTTGTCTCAGAGGCAACATGCACTCCTCCAAGTCCAGGCAGCCTCCCAGCCACTCACATACAGGCTCCAAAAAACAGAGGCTGTGCTCATGCACATAGATCCCATTTCAGGCCTCCCCTGTTGTCCTTGCCATCCTAAAACATTTTTTTAACCCCTGTCTTTTTCCATTCCAAGTGACAAAAAAAAAAAGTGAGGACAGTGTTATTGTAACACGATGCTGAGGGCATGTGCTGTGCATCATGAGGGCATGTAGGGGTTGAGATGGGACAGCAATGGAGGGCCGAGGAGAGAGCAAAGAGTCAAATTTAGTGCAGTCTCTACTGCCACCTAGAACAGTAACTGAGGTGGAGCATCCAAGCACACACAAGTTTTCCCCCACAGGGAACCAACAACTGATTTGATCCAAAAGAGAAGCTGGGTATGAAGCAACTTGGAGCAGTGTGCACAACTGACAGAGACCCTGGAATGAAGCAGAAAACTACAGCAGATACACCCTACTGTAGCCCCCCACAAATCCACAGTGCAGGGACAAGCTTGGTATCATCCTATCCCATCTGCCATCTAGCAGAAGTAGACAGTAAACTAATGGAAAATGTATCTGGAAAAACTCAAACCAAAGCAAGATAAACATGGTAAAGGCAGAATTAATTACTCATACAAAATTATATATCCATTGTAACTGTATCTGGTTTGACATTATTGAGCTCCTCCTAAGAGTAAGGTGGAGTGGTGGGCACAGGATAACAGTTTGTGACAGAATGAAGATAAACACCCACCACTGAAGCAATCCTGGACACCAAATACCTAACTATGTAGGTTTGCATCTGTCTTCTATAAAATATTATTAGCTATGTATGACACTAAATAAGCTAAGAATGCCTCCACAGTCTGAGAAAACTTCTATCACTATTCAAAACAAAGACATGCTGTTTTTCTCTGACAATTCCCTCTGCTGATATGCTAATCATATTATTGTGATACACGAGAGGTAAGAGGGTGGAGTAACCTGATACAGTGAGAGAAACACGAAGCAGGGAGCATAACACAAGGCACAGACATGCATTCTCATAAACCTCGCTTCACATTCAATATAACTGCTCCATTTTACTGACAGTTTAAATCACAATGACAATGAAACTGAAGATTCCTATTGACTTTAATATAACTATCCAGCACTTTCTTAATTTCTTCCAGCAGCTTGAATATATTCAGAGTAATAAATAAAAATGTGTGTTACAGTTTATGGTTGCTGAGCTGATGTAAAGTTGCAGATAATTGGGTTTTTTGTTAAAATAATGCTTTTTTCCAACCTTCAAACAAACTTTCAATTAGGTTGGATTAGTAAAGGTCAGAAAAGATAAAAATTTTGTAATATCTTTCAAATATCTAATCCTTTTCCATTGTTGACAAGACACTTCCTTGTGTGCCTTCTAGTCCTCACTTGAGCAGTAATAGCCTCTTATCGAGGATGGAATGCAACAAGCTGTCCCCTTTTGCCAAGATATTCCTTCCCTACAGCAATGCAGGATCAAAGCATAAAGCTCAGGGAAAAAATATTTAGGTAGTAAACGAGGTCTCTTTCAAATTAAAATGCTTGAAACCTACATGTGTTACAACTTAATTTTCTACATAATGACCCTTCTCCAGGAACGTTCAATGATGAACTCACAGCTTGTCTGCTCAAGTGCACTCATACACCCCTGCTTCTGTCCAAGCATCTGCACCTGTACCACATTTACTCCAAAAAGCTCCCCACAATAGCTTGCTTTTGGAGAAAGCAACCCATTCTGCTTTTTCTGGTGTGGCTTTAGCTAGATTGTCTAATAACCGGATGGTCTTTGTCTTGCAAACAGTGGGCCATCAATTCGGGAGCTACAGACTCCAAGCTAGGAATGGCAATGATTGCTAAACATCCTGAAAGTCTTACTAGGATATGAGCCAGCTTTATCTGCATGTGAGAAACCACAGACGGATCACTTGTTGCTTGAATAAGAGAATTCAGCCTTTTGTAAATCTTTCTCCAGAAACATCAGATTTAGGAGTGCGAGTCCAATGTTCAAAAAAAAAATCCCAAACCAACAACGCTGTGTCTTTAAAGCTACTCCACTGTGTAATGTCAGGCCCCAAGTGCACATCCATACTACAATCTCTTTCCCATTCATCCCTCACCCAGGAGTTTGGCTACCACTCTTCGATGTCAGCTTCGATACGGTGGAGTTGGGTAACTTTGAATCAGACTGCTTCTAAAAGTATAGTGTGAGAAAGAGTTGTAAGATATGTTATCTGGGGCCTCTGCCCTTGGCTCAAAGGCTGCATTTCAGCTCAGGCCCCTGCTATCAGTCCTTGCTTGTGTTGCATATGGCTGTGCCTGGCTATTTTCTTTGCTAATCCTGTGATTGCTTTCTGATTTGAATTTGCGGCTTGGCCTCAGACCTGTCTCGCCATTACGACTGCTTCTGCGTAATTTGGTACTTTGTCATTCAACAAGCAATGGAATCAGTGAATCCTGGTCTATTATGGATCCTCATAGGCTACAATTACTCTTCTCCACCCAGTCCATCCTTCACTCAGAAAGCAGCAGAGCTGCCTTTGCTGTGTCGACAAGAGCTCACTTATAGTAAAAGCCTGAGCAACCAATACACATTACCTCCCCATCTCCACCATGCCTCCAGATCTCTGATGGTGTGTAGTTTTCTGAGCTTCTTTCTCTGCTGAAATGAGTAAATGGAAAGTCATGACCAAAGCACATGGACCTGCGATAGAGGCCATTTAAACTCTGGGCATTTACTGAAGAAATCCATTAATAGAACACCATAACTTTTGTCAAAGGTAAATGAGCAACAAAGTCTATAGTGTAGACTGTCAGCTTCTCAAGAAGTAAGAATCTAGCTGGCATCAGCTGGTACCAACTCATGCTTGCTTTGTCAAGCAAGAAAAACTATTGCAGCAGCTTGAACATCCAGCCCTCACTACTGATGGAGAATTTATAATCAGTGTTATGACAACTCACTGATGTTTATCATGAACAAAGTGTATTGATTTTGTCTCTAATTCCTCCAGAATGATACATTTATGAGTTATTTTCTTGTCTTGCAGAGAAACTTCAGTCCAGCTCAAAGCATAGCAGAGATAAATTAAATTTGTTATGATTATTAGTCTGTTTTGCTGTCAGGATGCCATGTAATTTCTGCTCAACAACACAGACTAAACAAGCACCTTTATATTACTCTTCTGAAACAGCAGCGACGACTTACCCAACTTGTTCAAATGCTTCCACAGTAGAAGCATTTGCAGTACTTCTGCATGTTCAGAGTATTCAGGGAAGATGAAAATTAGCAAAACAAGAAGTCAAACAGCACATTTTTAATCTCCTGATTTGTCTTCTATGACACATATAAAGAAAATAATACTATTTCACACTTCTCTAAGTCTTTTCAGTGTTAGCTGTACAGTAACATGCAAAGGAACATGATCCAATGGAATCTGAATTTATGGCCAAAAGATTGGGTGTTACTCTTCCTATTACTCCTGTGCAAGTCAGTATTTCCTCTCCATGGATGAAACACTTTTTCCTTGGCTTCTATAACTCTTCTTGAAGAACCCATAAGGGCTCTGTATTTAGGTAAATGTGGCTACAAAACACTGTCTCCAGATATTTCTACCTCATCCAGGAAAGGTAAAGTAGCACATAATTTTAAACTCTGTTCACTTGTAACTAAGATCTTCACCAGTGCAAAATGCAGCTGCACTACATTTGTTCAGGACATTTTAGATTTCATGCTTTAAACAGTTTTACAGATGGAACATAGTTTGGAATGAAGCTTTCATATTGTAATAGAAGAATTAAGGAATACTGAAAAACTTCAAATGGGCTTAGTGGTGGGGCTTGCATAATTACAGCAGTCTATGCTGAACCTAGTCCAGGTCTAGTGAAGAAAGTATGTTCCCCTGAAAAGACAATTTTATCTGAAGTGGCATTTGAAAAAGTGAAATTTAAATTCTACTAAGCTGATGTATTGCAATGTCCTGTAAATGTTCTCCTTGCTTCACAGCAGCTAACACTGAATTTCATGCTGCTTATTAAAAACACTAATCATTACTTCATTTAAAAACATTAGATTCCATTTCAAATATATGGCATATATTTTAAACACCAAAACGATCCAACAAGCATAATTTCAGGGCTGTGAGAGTTCTGCTAATTTGAAAAACACAGTGCAAATCAAGACTTTAAAACATATTTGCACCTTGAACAATTGCATTAAGCCTGTGTAGACACGGTTGTCTTGCAATCATCATAATTTTATTTAGCCTCTCTAGATCTAACCGAGGACAAAATTTCCTTTACTCCTTGTAAAAAATTGTGAAAATACCCCCTGAGAAGATATGATTTATTTGATAGAAACCTTCAGAACAGATCTTTAAGCTCTGACAGTGCCTCATTCCTACAGAAATTGACAGCTGACTGAGAGTTCATTGCCTGGTTATCACACGACAGCTGCAACTGCTCTCTGAACTACCTCACGTAATTGATTAAACCTGAATCACTGTTATGGGAGTGTTTTACAATGTGGAGGCATTTCTGCTTGTTCAGTGTAGCCAACAAACTTACCCCCTGTAGAAGTATACAGGTCAGGGACGCCAGCAGTATGAGTCAAAAATCACATTAGCATACAGGCAGCCAAGCACAGGATTTATTTCCTCAGGTGGCTTATGAGATTCAGTCTCAATAAAGTCACAACCTCCAAAAGGATTGATTTGAACAGAATGCAGACTCCAGCACACATCTCCAGCCTTAAATCTATAAACTCACTATATCTAGAATCTATAAAGCCACTTTCTGAATGCAGCAGAAATAAAACAAGCATCATTCGTTCACAGCAAACTGTACTTAATCCAGGGATAAGTAACTTCCCACTTGTGCTGTTCAGGCAGCCTCAATTAAAGTGTCCAGACAGCTTTAGGAGGGTGCGAGCGAGCGCTGCTCCAGGCCGTACAGTGCAGGCTGCACGGGCTTTGCTGCCTGGGCTTCCACAGCCTCGCTGCGCTGGAAACTTCTCCCAAGGCATTGGGAGCTTGCCGTCCTCCGGCTGCTTCCAGCGCCCATAGCCAGCCACGGTCTTTTTTTTGTCTCAGGCTATCTGAAGGGCACCCTCTTCTGTCCAGCACCCAAATTGCAGCAGCACAGTGATTTCCCCAGATGTTTCTTGATTCCAAGAAGGAAAAATGCAGTACTGAGGTTTTACTGTAAGATTAGTAAATACCATGACCCAGCCTGCTCCATTATGGATGGCGCATATGTTAATGAAGACGATAGGTGTAAAGGAAAATGAAAATATTGCAGGAAAAGCAGGAAAGTTTACAAAGGGTAGGATTGATGGATAGAACTAATTTTCCAGTGGAAATACAAACAGCTGAATTATAAGGACTACAATGAATGTTATTGACTGCATAATTCTCTGATGAGTTGTCCTTGCCTAAATGCAAGAAGTTTACTGGCTTTGGGGGGGGGGGGGGAAGGGGAGGGGGAGGGGAGGGCCATGTTTCAAACTCCAAGCTTTCATCAGAGAAGTCCAGGACTAGGAATTGCCATGTCTACTTCTAAAACAGGTTATTTTGCTTGGTTTTGTCAGAATTTTAGAGAGGAATTGCCTGTCCCGGTTCAAGCCCATTCCCACAGGTATGTATTTATTTTATTGAAGCAAACAAAATGTTTAATTTAAGTTACTTCATTTTCAGGTGATTTTTAAGTGGCTATCCTAAGGAAGCAAGGCTTCTGTGGCCACCCTCTATCTTCCCTGACTCCTGATAATGATGGAAACCACTGGCCCATTTCACACCAATCTGGCAGAGGGACAGAGATCTCAAACATAGTAGATTCTGGCAAATTTTCTGATAATCAGCAGCTGGATAGAAAAGCCGAATAAAAAGGGACACCTTAATTAGTGCCCCCACTCAGCATGAGTGCAGAGTCTGGTTAGATCACAATCAGCCAAGGCTTGTGTCATCCCATGTCCCCAGTGACTACAAAGGAGGAGGGAGAATCAAAGGGAGGTGAGAGGAGATGTGGAGGAGGACGAAGGTGCATGACCACACAGATGTGAAATACAAATCACCAGGAAAGGAGATTCCATTAGGTCAGCTAACAGATGAACTTATTTTCTCACTCCCTTATGCCTCATAGTGGTTTAGAGTAATGTTGTTTGGATTGACTTTGGCAGCAGGTAACTAGAAGATCAAAATGCTGTCTGTCCATCTGTTGTGTCAATTACTGTAATTTCTTCCCCTATGTGTTGTTTATATCATGTTTAGATGGTATTTAGAGATTTTTTTGTCAATAAACATGGCAATAACTACGAGGGCATACAGATCTTTGACAATGGGAAGGGGGGAAATAAAGCTAAAATTATGTGTTTGGTAATGCTTAGTGAATTAAGAGGTGGCTCTTCTAAACCTAGGGGTTCTATGAATTGCTTGAGTGCTGTATAACAGCTGCTAGGAGAAAAAAATATTTGGTAGGAGAGAATAAACCTAGAGAGCATTAGTTGAATATTTTTCACTGATCAGGTCATGCCAGTTTCAAATTTTTTCTTGGAAAACAAGCTGACCTTTAACTTCATGTCACATATAATGCACCAAGGCAGCCATGGTCATAGAAAAAGAATTTTACAGACTTTACAATTTCAAGATTTCATAACATATCTCTAGATAATAAAAACAAGCTGCCTGTATTAAAAAGAGATACACTGACATCCAAATGCATAACCAAGCACTGACCTGACTGAATTTTTATCATACTTCATTGCTACATCTTTTGTTATTTTAGATCAGATCAAAAATATCATACTCCTTGGATGGGGTATGAACCAGGATATATTTCTTTTGATCCTGCAATTTTTCATTTTATTACAGACACCTAATCATATGGTTAAATTCAGATTTCTTGGGACAATAAAGTTCCCTATGTTTTCCACAATTACAGGAAATTAAACATTTCCATTAAATATATTTTCTTTTGCACAGTTTTTCTTCAGAGTAGTAGTTAAAAATAAATATTTTAAAATAATTTCAGAATCAGTAATTCTACCCTTATGCTTAGAAGGAAATGTTCTTTCTAAATTTTAAAGACGGGAATTGGTAAAAATGCTTATTATAGCTAAAGAAGTAGCAAAGGTAAAGTCTCCTTGCTGCCAGAGTTTATACACACCAGCCAGCCTTGGGTGAACTTAAATGATGCACTAAACTGTGTGTTTAGCACCTGAGGGGTGCTGAAGGGGGACAAGGTGAATGTTCCTCTGTTTGTGAATGTGCTTCTGCACCCACGGGGTGCTGAACCCAGAGACACACCAGGAGACAGACTAGGAAAATTTGGATGCCGTTAATGAGCGGAATAATAAAATGGAATTAAATGTTGCAGTGCAAATGCTCTGTCATACTGCTGGGAAGCAGCAAGAAGAACCTTCACAATGAGCTGAGCTAGGGGAAAAAAAAAAAAAAAAAAAAAATCACAGAAAACTGTCAGCCACTTAAGTTATGAGGCTAAATGTGCACAGCTGTGAAAAAGGCAAGTATCACAAAGAACGTAAAAGAGAAGTGTTTCTGGTAAATACCTGAATACTACAATTTTAAAAATTATGAATTCTCATTTCAAATGCTGTGTACCCTCTATGCACTCTTCAGAAGAGATGAATTCACATTGGATCACAGCTACTTGGATGACAAAAGAGAGTGCAGAACCCCTCTCTGACATGTGACTGAAAGAGTGCTATTTACCTTAGTCTGCAAAATAAAGAGAAAATGACTATACAGAAATCAGCTGGTAAATGGCATTTTGAAGAAAGAGACCCAACCTAAAGGATAGCGGTTTTTATATGAAATGTAAGATGGTATAAATGGATTATGAGCACATGTAACCTAGCAATCAGAAAAATACTTTTAATCTTTGGAGACTCTGAAAAGCTTTTCATTGGGAGTAATGGCAACAAAAAACAATTATTTCAACATGAAGAATAATAAATCTGCAAATCACAGAACAATATATGTGGTGTGACCTGCATTAAGCATAGACTAATGTCAGCTCTATGTACACATTGTGTGGAAAATCACTTTATGAAAAAGCCAGTGTCTGCAGAGAAGACAGAGGAATCCCACAACTTTATTCGAATAAAGAGAGCATGTCCACTGGGGCTTACCCCCATGGGGCTTCTTTTTCGATGTTTTGAAGGACCCAGAAGCCTCATTTTATTCTGAACTCCTGCTCACATGTTGTCCTTTCCTTTCCCTATTGGCTGAGGTACTAGAAAGGTACAACTTCCCCCAACCGCCTGCCACATATTGTCGCCTTGAAGATGTCATTTTCCTGCAAAATTGGAAATTCAGGCTATGTGGGTCCTGCAATAGACTTTGTGCTGACCCATTTGACTATTACTCTAAAGTTCAGGAGTCAAACTGGCTGAGCTCTGCAACAACCTTGTGTGGCTTGAGATTGGTAGAGACAATTAACACCCATTTCAAAGACATTAACACCCATTTCTCCTAAAGACCTTTACCCATGGAATTGTTTGTAAAGACATTAGCACCCATCTTTCCTATCAGCATCCTCAGAAAATCAGGTGCTGTGACTGGTACAAGGGTGCTGTAAAAAGCTCTGAAACATATTTTGGAAATCCAGATATCACCACGATATCTGGATATAATAATTATTATACTGCTGCTTATTCTAGTCGAAATCTCTGGGCAAGTCAGTCTTATGTCACAGTGATGTATTTACTTCCAAACTGAAAGACTGAGTTACCTCCGAGCTATCAAAGTTCCTATTTTTTAAAATTTTCATTTACTTCGTTTCTGGACATGCCATCTTCAGTTTTAAGTTTTCTCGTGAAAAGGCAATGTTTCTCTGTGATCTTATTTTACCTCCAGAAATATTTTTTGCTTCAGAAATTCTCAGAATAACTCCCCATAGCTTTTCATATTTGTCACTATCAGTGTGGCTTAGTGGAACCATATAGTCTCTGCTGTGTAAAATTATGGACTATATTTGTGCAGAATTATAAAGCAGAGATTCAAAGGTTTTTCCTTTGGTGTCACTGGTCTAATTGCTCCAAGGACAACTTTATAATATCTGCAATCCCAGTAGGCAATAGCACAGAAAGAAAAGCCATAGCAGCTTTGTTTTTCAAAACCTGCCATGTACTGTAAGCAGTGATGACTTCAGATACAGAATATCAAAAGACACACACAGTGTGTTTCCCTTCATTAAACAAGCATTTGGTTTTAAAGAATGTATTGGCTGCCAACTACAAATATACTGCTTTCTAGATCAAAGAGTCTCTGTGAGCTACAAAATCATTGAGGGTGGTTGTCATCACAGCACTGGATACACATATTCTTTCAGGATATTTTAAACAGGTGCAGCCAAATGTATAACCAGGCAGCAGAAGCAGACCAGCTTGGTAAGAAAAATTAAGCTGTGTCTGAGCTCCATGCTGCTGCCACTGGGATATTTGCAATACCTGTGCATATACACGTATAAGGAGGTGATTTATGAAACCACTGCACTGCAGCGTGCAGCATAAATTTATCTGCAGATTTGGAAGAAGAAAAGGGAGTAGATGGTGATGCTGAAAATGACTCATTGGATTTCAGGCAAACAGCTGGGATGCTGACTTAGCACAACAGTTGGAGAACAGAATGGAAGTTATCCTCCCTGCAGCAGGACAGGCAGTGAGTTCTGGGACTGAGGAAGAAAACATGAGGAAAATTCGGGGCATTTTAAGGCAAGACAAAACTGCTGAGGTTTCTGTTGCCCTGTGGTTATCAACTGTCTTTGAGACAAGGCTAGAAGTAGCCAGTCTAGTGGATGACCAGTATTCTGCTGACAAGGAGACTGAGTTCAGGATTGTCAGCTTGACTTGGCAGAAGTTTCTACAATTAACATAGAAGTTACTGCTTTGCTGATGGCCTCTGTAGATGTCAGCAATGACATTTCTTTTTATTCAATATGCATGGATAAAACCACAGACAATGGAACATTTTTAAAAAAGTAAAATGTCTTCAATTTAAAAAAAAAGGTATTGTACAATGTTTAAAATGCCAGGATAAGGACTGTCTGTGATGCCTTATTTCCACTTGTTGTGTGTATTCTTTTCACTGTTAATTTGTGTATCAGTCAACATCATGGCTGGTTATTCTTTGACACTTGGCATCTGGAAGGTTTCAAGTTGCAAACCTGAGGTGACACAGCTGAGATTTCTGAAAGGTGTAAGACTGTGTTCATAGGTTACAAACTGATCCTCAAAAGCAAAGTGACTGACAGATTGAGGTACACTCAGTAAAAACAGAGGGCTGAATTAACAACCAAAATATTAAAAATTATAGTGCACACACATAAGATGGCTAAAGGCAATAGCTCTGTTACAGCATGAGCAAAGCTTCATGTAATTTTTTGTGCTCAACTTTGCAATACTTGTAATGTTCTTTCAACAATATTTGCAAGCTTTATAAGCTTAAGACAATGAAAGGTACTAAAGAATTACAAAATAGTGTTATAACATTAGGCTGAAGTACAGCAACACAATTCAATCTCTTTCAGGACATATCCATCAGGATGAGAAATAGATTATAGAGTTTTAGGTTATCCAGTTATGCCAAGAGTTATAGTTATACAAATTACATTTCCTTGAACAAAGCAGAGATCAGTCTTTGATTGCCTAAGCAAAAGAGAGCAACGGGTAAATTGGGATATAGTGAAGAGCTGTTTGTGGTGTGACTAACACTGGGAATTTTCAGTACTGTAGGTGACTAATAAGAATTATTAACATTTTCAGGTGTGCTACAGTTTGGCTATATTATCTGATATTACTGTACACTTTAAGCCAGATGCTACAGATTTATTCTCATACTGTATTCTAAATTGTTTATGCTTTGACAGCCATACCTGGAACTCTGAACTGATGCTGAGATTTTGATCTCTTTTTTGCAGAAGACCATAGTTTTACTATATATTTGTACTATGAAACAGTGGTGCTTTCCTGATCCTACAGCAATATAAGTAAACTAATAGATACCACCAGAAAAAGAAAAATACAGTAAATCACTATTACTCTTAATCACTTGCTGAAGTTTAATGAATTTAATCTATTTGATTATCAAAGGATTACAGAAATAGGGTTTTTTTCAAGGAGTTAAAAAAAAGTATTATAATAATCAAGTATTGGTACAAGTAATTTTCAATGGAATTCTATTGGTATAAATTAGATTATTATCAGGTCAATAGATATACATTTATCCCTGGTTTACTTACATAAATACTTACAGTATTGCAATTAGAAATTATATCTCTATTTTACAAGTGAAGAGAGAAAGAGCAAGCAATTTGCCACAGCAATCAAACAAATTCTACATCACAAGCTCAGCTGCTGCAAAGAATATGCAAAATGCAAGCATGGATATATATATATTCTGCACTATATAGGAGTATATTATCTATATTCATTCACAACATCAGAATCATTTTTTAATCTCAGTTTAAATCCTCGCAGTAGATCATTACTATCATAAGAATTAAATTTCTGTTTTATATTATATCAAAGAAATTGCTTGAAAGAGGACTCACTCCTAGGGGTTGAAAAGCATTGTATTAACAGTTGTTCAGGTTATAATTATACATACACTATGCTTAAAACTTTGGTTTGTGAAGCTTTTTTTTTTTTTTTGCTTTGAAACATATTTTTAAGCAAACCGCATGTGAGTTGGTGTCAAGAGTGAAGAGACGCATTTTGGTTTTGAATACATGAGCCAATGAAGAAATACATATAATTCTTTCAAATGAAGTGACTCGCTAACATCCATAAATTTAAGGAAGTTAAAACATGACTGTCAGTACGAATAGCCAGGAAAGATATTAGAAGGGCTGAAAGAACCAAGAAGCAAATTAAAATTAGCACAGATGTGGAAAGCTAAGAAGAGTTGGCTGGATCAAGTCAAGAGAAATAAAACTGGGAATCAAATGGTATAATAGTAAGCCATTTAGGAAAATCATGAGAAAGGTCACAGGAAAGAAAGCAATCAAAATGACAAAATTAAAATCTGTATTTTCTTATGTACTTTTTAATAGCACCCTAGAGTCAAAACATAATTCCATGTTAATACAGAATATATTTTGGATTTAGCTCATTGTCAAAATGATTTATGAGACAAAGATCAGATACTAAGGGTGAACAAATAGTAAAGCAAGGTCTTATGGCATTTGGAGGTAGAAAGGGATGTGTGGAGCTACCCAAGAAAATATTGCAGTGATGAATGAATGCAGATACATTCTGGTCTATTTTAGTATGCATTCAGTTCTATGATAAATATGAGTTTCAAAATGCAGCAAATTGCACACATAAAGGATAAGCATTGCCATATGAAGATTTTACATTTATCTGAAGAAGTGAACTGCAAATTCAACATTAAAATTCTACATATTTCACTAATATATCTCCATCAGCTATGAAAAAAAAAAACCCCAACATTTATCATGCTACACATTTAAATGCATACTTTAATGGTATTTTTATATCATATATAAACTAACTTCATTCTACTGCTTCCTCATTTTATGATATCCCAGTTAACAGACAAATCCTTCCGATCATGGACATGCCCAGCTGTAGGCAGTTATTTACTAAATGGAAAATATCAAATAGCAACAGATTCCAAATACATAATTATTTTAAACACCTCTTTTTTAGGTGGAGAAATTTGATTAACACTGTGTGAATATGCACAAAAGACAGGTCGGCACAGCAGCTAAGGAATATGACTGTCATGTTTGCCAGTAGCCTGGGGTTTGAATTACCCATAGCACTGCAGTTACAGCAGCACAGACTTCTCCCTCATGGAGCAGAAGACATCTATTGCCCTGGTTTAACCCTATCCTGTGCCTAAGTACCTTGCAGTTGGTTGCTCACTTCCTGCTTCCCTCCCCTGGTGTGACAGAGTGGAGAATCTGAAGAAAAAGACAAACATTTTGAGTTAAGAACAGTTTAATAACTGAAATTAAATATAATGGGGATGAGGATGATGATGGTGATGGTGATGAGGATGATGATGATACTGATTAAAAGGGAAATGAAAAAAGAGAGGAATAAAACCCAAGACGGACAAGTGATGCACAATTGCTCACCACCTGTTGACTGGTGCCCAGCCTGTCCCTGAGTAGCGATCATCCTCTCACAGTCAGCTCCTCCCAGGTTGTATACTGGCCATGATGTTCTGAGATATGGAATATCCCTTTGGCCAGTTTGGATCAGCTGTTCTGGCTGTGCTCCCTTCCAGCTTCTTGGGCACCTCTACACTGGCAGAGCATGAGATATTGGAAAGTCCTTTGACTTGGACTAAGCACTGCTTAACAACAACAACATCAGTGTATTATCAAGATTATTCCCATCCTAAATCCAAAAAAGCTCTGTACTGGGGAGCAATGGGGAACTAATCTAGGATGCTGACATCTGCCGCACTCACAAGTTTCTATGAACTCTAGATATGCCTTCAGAAAAACCCAAGGGTCTCTAAGGGAGGTACCTGAGAAGACCAAGAAGAACTTGTGAGGGGCATGAATGAGAATGATAAAAGGCTAATTTTCAGTTCATAATCTAAATGCTCCACTTATTCTAGCCTCTGATGTTACCCATCAGACTTAACAGAACTTTTACATTTACAGTTTGCTTTTCAGGTGTGTAAATTCTGCTTGGAGCAAAGCTTGTAACATTAAAGCTCTACTAAGTGATCCCTTAAGGATGACTTTGAAAAGAAGAGTCTGTAAAGAAACAGAAAGGATAAATTTACTCTGAGCTAAAAATACAAACTCACTATGTAGCCTGGTGTACAATGTTAACTTCAAGTGGTGGAAGAGGGAAAATAAAATCTCCAGGACAACTGTATTTATGGACTGGGACTTCTATTTAAAAGAACACAGAGTAAAATAGTTTTAAGCCTTGAAGAATTGTCTACCTTTGAATTTCTAAGTAGAAAACCTTACAAAGACATAGAAACACCTCCAATAGTAGGAGGATGAAGTATTTTAGACATGTCCCTAAACAAAAATTGATATTGGTTAAATTGTTCACAATTAATAATAATTTTAAAACAGCTTATGGTACATGTTAAATGAACCATTACAAGAGGGCAAGTAGTCCAATGGAATGAATAGTCTGCCTTATAGTCAACACCATATATGACAAACAAATCTATAAACAACCTTATTCTATGTTACACCAGCTACAAAGGTGGACATACACTCTTATTTTTAGGAGACTTACTATCAAATTAAGTAAAAATCTTCTTTAAAGGAATTTGGCAAAGAAAAAAGAGAGAAATAAATAAGTATTTTATCTTTCCAAATATAGTACAGCATGAAGACTCATTATGAAAAGGAAACAATTAGTTCCTTTCTTTAAATTTAAACATAAAAGAAAGGTGTTATATTTGGAAAGGAACAGTATAAATTTCAGAGTAAAGCTTAGGAAAAAAAAGACAAGTGATTTAACTGGATGTTATGTAAAATAAGCAAGAACAGTAATGTCATCCAGGAGATGAAAACATTCCTAGACACGTCCCAACAAAATTACTGATGAATGTTCATTAAGATGAACATTCTTATGAGGTAATAATTCCACTCAGGATTCTTTGTTAACGGAAGCAGAAAAACTAACTTGCTTTTCTTTTAGTTATATGGGTCTTGCTACTGTTTGGTTCTGCAGTGTCTTTTTCTTTCAACTAGTGTTTTAGATGAAGTTTACTTCTATTTCCAGTGTATTCACACAAACACAGACTCACAGAATGGCTGAGGCTGGAAAGGATGGCTTGAGGTCATCTGGTCCATCTTCCATGCTCAAACAGGGCCACCTAGAAAAAGTCTCCCTGAGCCACGTCCAGACAGCCTTTGATTATGTATCTCCAAGAATGAAGACTCCACAATGACTCTGGGCAACCTGTGCCAGTGCTCAGTCACCCACACAGTAAAAAGTGTTTCCTGATATTCAGAAAGAAAATACTTTTGTCCCCAAGCAGCAGCAGGAATAAGATGTGATGAACTAACCATAACCCCCATTCCCTGTCTCCCTGTACTGCTGATTGGGATGATGTAGAGCTGGGAAGGAGGGTGAGGGGGTCAAGGTGCTTTTAAGATTTATTTTACTCCTCATTCTCCTGCCCTGATTTTGTTAGTAACTAGCATCCCTAAGCTGAATCTGTTTTGCCTGTGATGGTACTTACTGAGTGATCTCTCCCAATCAATAACTCATGAACTTTCACTACATTTTCTGTTCCATGTCCACTTGCAGAGGGGAGTGATAGAGAGGCTTTGGTGGGTGCCTGACATCACACCAGCATTAATCCACCACGGGGGTGCCTGGAGTTGTTTCTCTCCAGGTGTAGAACTTTGCAGTTACCCTCGCTGAACTTCATGAGGCTTCTATCAGCCCATTTCTTCAGTCATACAAATCACCACATTAGAATTCCTTGATAGCTGTAATCTAACAGATGCTGTTGAACAGCTGAGTGCACAGCTAATCTCACAAGTTTACTTCACCTTCTAACACATCTGAAAAAATAAAAAAGGGTTATAAAAAATGTAACAAATGACACAATCAAAAAAAATGCTTAGCATAATTCTTCTTTAAAGCCGTCCAAACCACAGATAATCCTCAAAAAGTAACTATGAATCATTGTTTCTTAAATAGATGAAATTTAGGGCTCAGAGAATATGGCTAGGGCAATAAACAAAGAATCTGCTAAATTTCAGCCCTACATTTACCAAGACCAAATTACTCCTTCATGCTGATAACAATAATAACATTTATGCACAGCTAATATTTACCATAAATGTAATAATAAAAAAAAGCAAGATAAAACAAAACTGAAAAGTAGGTGTTACATTTTGACAAACATTTCAGGCTAAATCCTGGTCTAGTGAAGTCAGTATTAAAACTTAACACAGGCTTCTACTAAATCAGGACTTCTGGTTTCATGCACCTGCAATGGGCAAATTAGCTCTTAAATCATGCAATCTTGGTGAAAATGATAAAGTTATAAAAGTACAATATGCAAAGTACATTTGGCAAACAGAAGATAAAACCTTCAGCTATTATTTCACAGAAATGTAGGGGTAGATGAGGCCTCGGGAAACACCCAGACTGAACCTGTCCATTTGTTCTGTACCTCCTATATTTGTCTACATCTTTTAGAGTCATACACAACGCAAAAAACACACCATTCCAGCTGAGGTCTCACCAGTGTTGAGCATACCAGAATAATTTGTTTCATTATCTCATTCATTACCTCCCTGCAAGTTTTTCCCAAAACTACGTTATTTCACTCTTTTGTGCCACTACTGTATCACTGTCTTATATTTATCTTGCTGACCAGCATAAGCTCTGTATTCCCTCTGCTGTATAACTGACATATGGTCATTCCTTGTTTTATTTCTGTTTATCTGAGTTCTGACTTTTCAAGCCTTGATTTTCCAGATCTATTATGTGAATTTATCCTGCTGACTGTGGACCATGATTCCAATTTGTTAAGATAGTTCTGCCCTTCACAGTACTTGCCCTCTCTCTCCGATTGCTCTTGCTCATAAATTTTGTAAGCACATTCTTCTCTCCACTATCCAAGTGTTTAATTATAATATGAAATAGAAATGACCTTAGGACAGACTCTGCTGGAACCTAACTTAAAATTCCCTCTCAGTTTGAAGCAAAACACTGATAACTCAACTTTTAGAGTAACTTTTCACTCTGTTTCTACACTCTGCTCCACTGTTTGTTTGCAGTATAGAACAATGTCAAACCTATTTCTAAGAGCGAGATCACCAACAACCCCTTTGGCCATGAAGCCAATTATTTCTTTACAGTGTAGCTCCTGATGCCTCTTTTAGTCTTTTCTCCAAATGAAAGTATCCTGGAGGTTCACAGGCTGAGAACAGGAAGGCAGCGCTGGATCTCTGACTCTTCTTACGGATCACTGAGGCCCTCAGCACTGCTTTTCTCCTCCAGACAGTAGTAAAGTGTGCCTGGAGAGCTCAGAGGAGAAACCTCACTCTATAACCCTACACTTCTGCCTCTTCCCTATCCCATTACCCAGATCTGCAGCATGGAAGATATGTAGAGAGGAGAGAAGGCATTGCAGATGGGGGACATTGCAAAAAAAACCTGCCTATAATGGTTGAAAATCAGTCTAGAAAAACTGGATTATAGTCTCCAATTTTGCACATCTCCCACTGAATTTCCTTTCATCTGTTCTGCCTCCCTTTGGGATAAATTTTGAAATAGAGAAAAAAAGAAAACTGCTAGAGCAGTTTTTAAAATTTGTTTTAAAAATCCATACGTTCATACCAAAATGACATTGTTTAGTCCCTAAAATGCAATTTAAATTGTTTACAAATACATTGTTATAGGTAAATTAGTGATTCAGCCAATTTAATGATCAAAAATTTGAGATTTTATTTCGCGATCAAGATACAATTTTGATAGCCACAATTAAAGAGACAACGCCGAGCCCGGGATCAGCGCTGGGTGAACTCTGGTTTGACCTCACTTGTGTCAAAACCCCCTCTGTTCACAAATGCTGCCACCTTCGGGTCGGTTTTTGTACAGTTTTTTCCGCCTGAGGCAGAGGTTCTATTTTTTTGTTGCTTCACGTATTCATGAGGTTTCCTTTTCCCCATGCTGGACTGGACAAAGCCGTTTCTGGGAAGTGATGAGATCAGATGCTGAGTTACTGGAACCTGGTATTCAGATGTGAAGGTCTAACCGTGGGCACTTGTTGGCACCCGGGTGTTCCCCAGTCAGTCCCAGGAAGGGGTTCATCACCGCTGGAGCTACGTCTTTTAGTTTCTAAATTAGGCTCCCCCTTCACTGCCATCCGTGGTTTTGTAATTCTGTGAAGCAATCCTCCCCTGCCGCTGCTTGTGGGTTTAAACTTTTAGAGATTTTTCATACATGCACAACTTGTTTCTAAACATGAGTTATTTCACAATAATTTCTATATTTCATAGGAGCATGAATTAATCCATAACATTTATCACAGTTGCATTCACTACCTCAGTGACAAACTCTCTGCCCCACCAGAAAACTGAATCAGAGAGCAGACTTGAGAAAAACTTATTTGCTTTTTCCCAATCCCTACCATAACATAATCAAAGATTATTTGCTACTTCAGGCATAGTCATCAACACAGACTGCCAGATTTTATTCATGACACTGAATTTAGCAAATCAAACACAGATTTGCTAAAGATTGTGGTTTTTAGATCTTTTGCTGCCAGCACTTAAACCATAGGGATGCTCAGAAACATTCTGTATCAGTGGAGTTTGAGTGGGTGGATTGCCTTCAAGTACTTTGTTATGGGCACGCAACACTAAATGTTGGCATTAATAGCCATGACATTATTGGCACAGTCACAGAGATAAGAAAATAATTTCTGCAAGAGCTTTCAACAGTCAAAACAGATTGATGGTTTACTACATTTAGTTCTATGCCTACTGCTAGCTCCATTTCTTAGATACTTGTCTAACTTTGGAAACCCATAAGCAGTTTGGTCAACTACTATGCCTCATGGTAGTAATTTGTAAGAGCTTTTAAAGATATAAGGGACAACTGCATTTGCATCTTTTGCAAGGGGTGTTGCAACAGAATGATTACAGAGCTTGTATTTCACAAAGTCACTAAACATAAAGTCATTAATTTTGTGGACGGTAGCAGCGTTTGCAAATATACTGTCTTGGTTTAAAACAATTACATGGGGTGGACAGTCCAAAATTAGTTAGCTCCCCTTTTAACCACTCCCTTTTCACTAATTGTTGTATTGTGTATAAGGAGAATTCGAGAAGATATAGGTGAAAAAATATCAGTTTACTAAAAACAAAACAGCAACAATCAACACAACAGCAATGAGCACTAAATGCAATATTGCTGAATCCTATGGAGTCCCGGGAACAAATTAAAACAAGAAGTCAGAGAAGCCCCTCCTCAGTATGGTGGCCTCCATAGCTGACCATGGATCAGAAGATGAAGACAATATGGCAGAGAAGCCCCATGTGGCTGAACCTTTGCCCTGGAACAAAAAATGGGAAGCTAGGAGCTTACAGAGCAGTTCTGGTAGCAGGTGAGGGGTGCTAGCTTCATCTGGGGCAGCTCTGAACCTGCAGTCAGTTCCTTTGCTTCTTTTGGGCCTGCTGGACCCAGTTGGTGTTAGTGCTGCAGTTCTAGATTACTTCTGCTTTGCAGAGGAAAGAAAAATGGATTTGCTGGGCACTGAAACTCACAGGCCTGGCCCTGACAGATCTGGATCCAGAGATCGGGGTTGGCCCCTGCAACCATGGCCAAAAAGTTGTTGCCAAATTTGCTCCAAAACAGTTTAGGATTGTGGAATGCAGTTTCTTGGAGACCTGTGCCAGGCAACTTCCCATAGAGAGAAAGAAAAGAAGGCATCTGCCTCTCTTTGCCTTCGCCTCGGGCAACTCTCTTGGCAGCAGAGTGAGAAATAAGAACTCGGTGTTTCTGTTGCCTGTCTCTTACCAGGACCCCGGGCCAACCTCCTCCATGAATCTGGGATAAAACACCCTGGTTCTGCTCCAGGTTCCCAGGTCTTAAAGTGGTAATTTTAAGCAGGTTGGCATAGAAAAGATATGGAATACAATACGCTTTTTTTTTTTAGTTACTCAGAACATATACAAATACTTCTACACTGGAAAATGCCATGCTGATCTCTAGGAACAAAGGCGGGGAAGGTTTTCCTTGTCTCAAGGAAGCTGAAACAAGTACAGAAATTGCCCACCTGAGAGTCTGAATAACTGAAATGTGATAGCTATCTCTTTTGAAAATAAATGATAAAGCATCACTGACTTGGACTATACAACAGTCTGAGAGAGACTTTTGAAGAATTTTTGCAGATAACATTACATTTTAATCTCTTAGAGAGCTGAGGGTATGTGAAAACAAGAAAATAAAATGAAATCTTGCAATGATTTGTCAGTATGTTCAGGATTACAAATTTGTGTCTGCTCTATACACTTTCACAGGTTTGCAAAGATACCACCTTAAATATTGCAGCATGGAAAATATGCTACTTTGTAGCTGGAAAATTTGGCTGGTATTTGATTAATGTTTTAATATTTTCTGTGATAACACTTTGACATTTACTTCATATACTGGCTAGCTCTTGATTTGTAAGGCATTTTGTAAATAGTTTTCTATGGGAACTTTTAAAAATCAGATACATCAAATGTCACAGTGATGCAGCAGGAAGAGGAACCAGACTGACTGCTACAAGAATTGGGGTCAGTGAGGTAAACTATTAATTTGTTGATATTGTGAGAAGCTCAAAACTGGACTTCTAATAGTCCTTATTTTTATCATGCAGGAATCATATTCAAAGGAATTATTGACTCACGTCCATGTAACATAATCACGTCAAGTTGAGCCAGACAAATGCAACTCAACTGTAGGTGTAAGTATGCAAAATGATTAATCGCAATTAAGTCAAATGCAGTTTAAAAAATCATTTACCAATTGTGGAGTTTCCTGCAAGGTTAATAGGTTGAGGATTTTCAGTACTAGGAAGTCAACTGAAGACAAGATTGTAAGGCTGAAGTGCATATTTCAAGTCCATGATTTATTAAGCCTGTAGAATCCAGATAATCCAGAGAATCCAGATCTTTTTTTCTTGAGAAGAGCTCTTGGCTTTTAACAAGTTCTCATATCAAAAGCCTTACTGATCTCCAAGTCATCAGCTTACCAGAAGTGACAGCTTATGACAAAGATATGGACAGCTCTTCAATTAACAAGAAATTGGAATCACAATTAGATGATTATTTTTCTTGTAAAAGCATTTCATACCCTTACTATTGACCTGTCATGAGGCACTGGCTGAGATCACAGTATAATGACTTGGTTCAGAACTCCTTTGATGTCTAGCAAAAGCCTAAAATATTATTATTGAAATATTTCATCTCTAGAACTTTTAAAATCTTTTCATAATTCCCAAGTTGATAAGGTCATTGCAATGTAAAAACACTGACAACAATATGAATAAAAGTCTCCCATATAGGCAAAGTCCCACATAAAACTATCTAGTGACTTCTAGTCATTTGAATTTTATGAGACAGAACAAAGAAGACAAATTAGCTGAAGCATACTTTGATTGTAAATGAAAATACCACTTAACACTCTAACACTTAACACTAGTTGAAAGAGCACAAATATTGAGTAAGTGGTACAACAAATTAAGTCTTCATCTCTCCCATGAGGTACACATGAGCTAGAAAAATATAAATGTTTCTATTATTATACTGCATAATACTTCTCTCCCCAACTCTTCATGTTCATGCATTTTGTTAAAAAATTGATGAAACACAAAAATGGGGATTTGTTTATTCAATGTTCTTTTGTTTTGATTCCTGTAGTATCACATGGTAAAACCCAGACAGACACAGATCCCTTTCTCAGCTACACTATTACTGGTCAAAGCAATGTACTTTCACTGAAGCTGCTGAAATGATAATGGTTTAAGTGTTGAACTACTGACAGGAATAACTCCAGTACCCAGCTGCCTAACTTCTAACTCAGGTAATTCTCCCATTAAACTAAGGGAAAGGACAGCCCACCTAAAGTGTAGGAAATCAGGCCCATAATCATGATACCAGAGAAAAGGTTAACATCCAGATTTTGTGCTACAAAATAACCTTATATGAAGGAAAAATGGTTTAATACCATGATGGGCCATAATTGGTCTCTTCCACTGATGTAATAGACAGCTGCAATGCCTTAGAAGGTGTCAAAGACTCATGAAATGTCCCATGATCCACTATTTCATCAGCCTGGGGAGGTACAGAAGGTGTTTCCACATAGCTCAGCATAACACAAATCCCGTGGACTAGATGTTTCCTGGATTCTTTCCCCCACTGCTGGAAGGAGACCATAAGCAACCACCACTTTGACAAGACTCCAACAACTGAGAAGGCCAGAAAAAGAGAACCAGTGGGATGTCATTGGAATCTCTGTAATGGTGATATTTTTGCAATGTAATCTGTTTCTCTGTCATTCTATTTCTCTCCCCCTCCCTCTCTCTTTACCTCACATTTACTGTTAAATAAAAATCTATGCTATTGACTTTAGCATATTGTCTCATCTGTGCCTTTACTCTGAAAGAGGCATCTCTCTAGTAATTGTAATAATCAGATCTTAACATTATTTTCACTCACACAGTCTATTCCTGTGTTCTTAGCAGACACTACATTGTAAACAATCCCTAAGCTTGTCTTCCATATGCTAAATGGAGGTACTTTAAAATTAGACCTTGACCATCAATTTTCTTCTTGAATACTTTCCGAAAATAGCATCTGACTTGAGAATGCTCATTTGTCACAGATTTGATTTACAGTTAGAAAAGTATCTCAATATACAGTGTTACAGGAGTGAATTTAAGTCAGTTGGAAATGTGTGGAAAGACAGCTTCAATACATTTGAAAAAGCTGGAAAAAACTACATGTAACAAATAAACTATGTCTGAAGACACAAAGAGAAAACCCACTGTCACTTTTATAAACTCTTCCTTAATTAGGAAGAACAAAAAGCAGGCATGGCATCTCTGCAAGAGAGGATTGTTGTAGTTCAACTCAGATTCTATATGTAAAATTTCAGTTTCACAGAACCCACCAGGGAAAATACTCAACAAATTTGAATAAAAAATTGAGACAAAAATCCACTTCCTCTTGTTTGAGGAAGGCTGTGATTATTCAGGTAATATCACAGAATCACAGCATTGTTATGTTGGAAGGAAATTTGGGAAATCACCAGTCCAGCCCCTTTCTCAAGGCAGGGTCACCTAGAGCAGGTTTACAGGAAAGCATCCAGGTGGGTTTTGATTATCTCCAGAGAAGGAGACTCCACAACCTCTCTGGGCAGTGTGTTCCAGTGCTCTGCCACCCTCAAAGCAAAGACATTTTTCCTCATGTTGAGGTGGAACAACTTCTGTTTCAGTTTATGCCCATATCAGTGTCAGAACTTTTAGTAGTGCATATATTTTAGCAAGTCTCCATTTAAAGTAAAAAACCTATAAGTGCTACTTAAAGAAAAGACTAAATTTTGTCATTAGCACCATTTTCCGGTGTTTTAATAGGGGTTGAAATAGATAAACCAGCTACGTTGCTGATTTGCGTATTTCAGAATCAGATAAACTGAAATAGTATGGGTTTCATTGCAACTGCAAGAGTTGTTCCAAATACAACATGGCATTTGTATTTTCCTCACAGTTTTAAATTAGCTTGGCTAAGAGCTATCCTATAATATAAGAATTCCACTACTCCAGTAATTTGGCATAGCTGCACTCCTTATGACAACGCAGGACACTAACACTTTCTTTCTGGACACCACCTGCATAAACAACACTGACAGACTACCATATTTAGGGGTTGTCAAAACATTGTGACAGCAAGTTTTAGTAATCTAGAGCTGGCATCATAATTAAGATGGGCTCAAGTTCTACTGAAGACATAAAATTCACTTTTTTCATAAACTGAAATATGAAATATTTGAAATAGTTGCTATGCTCATAAAGTGAGCAAAGTAGAAATTAGATTCCCTGCCAGTTTTCAACTTGTTAGCCAATTAGACTGGAGTTCTGAAAAATCATTCTTCCTCTACTTAGATGATGCAGGTTAAAACATACTTTTAATTTAATGAAGATGAAGAAATTTAATCAGCCTAATGATTTAAATATGAACTACTCTAGACAGAAAATTAATTCAAAGTGGAATTACTATTCTATTTACAGTTAATCAGTATTAGAATATCAGTCAATGAAATCAAAGCACTCTCAGCATAGACACACCAGGTTTGTACCACTCCAATAAAAATTCATTCCTGGAAGGAATGAAGGAATGTAACAATAAGAACAGCTTGTTGTTTTGGTTTTTTTTTTACATGAGAGCAACAGATGTTATGACAGAAATCTCCAGAGCAGACACCTATTATAAAAATGAGGTGCTTCAGCTTAATCATTTAAAAACAGTGGCAAAACACATCTAGCAGTTTAAAATCAGCTCAATATGTCTGAATGATAACAGAAATAAAAATTTATTGTGTTTTAGTAAATCACAAATAGAGACAAGTCCTCAGCTAAAGAACTAAGGGTAGATTAAATTCTTGTACTTCCACTTTAATTAAAGCCAAAGAAACTTAATTTTTCCATGGACTACATACCATGCAAGGGTCAACAATACTTAATGCTGAGCATCTGCCAGCTATTCCTTTGCTTTCCATTTGACATTAAAACCAAGTGTAACTGTTTATTACAGACAGCTCTAGAATATTCATCATCGTAGTAAGTACAGCAACTCTATGTCGATAGATACTAATTTCTGCCACAGAAATAATATTTTAACATACAAAAAGGACATAATTCACTGTGCATTTTTAATACTCTGAAGCCAATTTCATCTCACTAACTTTTTATATAGATATTTGCAGATCCCCTTGTTCTACTGTAAAGTGCATAATCTTGGTATTAAGTAGATGCACCAAGGCAATGCAGTAAAGTAAGTAACAGGTGCAGTTTTTATCACAAGTGGTACATTTATTGTTGTTCAAGTTGAACCCTGTGAATGCTAAACTTCTCAGTTTAACTTCCCAGTTTGATTATTAGCCATTTAGATCCCCAAAATATAAAGTACATGCACCATAAAAGCTTGACACCCATCCAGAAATCTATGCCAAAGTATTTTTATTAAATGCCATACTTCTAAAAACAATTATTTTTGGAGCCTTAATTTAGAACACTTGGTCTTCTAACTTTTGGTTGTTAAAAAAAGCTTAAAAATTCAAATCCAAAGCACTGTAAGACAGGAAAGCAGACTACACCAACCAGAAATTTCTATCTTTCTCAACTGTCCAATTTTTAAGTCATACAATGATTCTTTTTGACCTAAACTATGATTTTGGAATGCTTGAGACAACAGTATTATAAAAAATGTGACACAGGATCACTACTAAGATATCAGGAATTGCTTTGAATGCCCAGTCACATGCAAGAATCAAAGTGACAGAACTCTCTGGATGACAAGAAGTCAGTATGCAGCAGTAAATGCATATGACATCTCTCAGGATACTTACTGCAGCTCCCATAATAGAGCAGAAGTTACCAAGCTAACTGTAAGCAGCTTGGTTTGGAAGTAGAGGCAATTTAGCTTCAGCAACAAATAACTATTTAGATGTATGGAAATTATATGCATGCAGAAATGCTTACTGTGGCTATCAGAGCCATGACTGCTGGAATGGCAGAGACCCCACTTCTACAGGCTCATGTATAAACTTGCCAAGCAGTGGGAAAGAGCTGTGAGCACTGCCAAATCACTAAACTTTACCCTTGAGTTTTATAGTGTTCAGCCTCCTTTGAACTGCAAATCATAGTCCTTAACTTCACCATTTTGCTCTTCCAAGTGCAGCAGTAATGATTTAAAACTCTGCACCCACTTGGATATATCATTTCTCCTCCTGCAAATAATGTGATTCAAACTAACTCAGCCATCTCTACACATCTGTGTTACATAGGGGTGCAGAATGAAACAAAATTGGATCCATGATTCAAGGATCATTCAACAGCGGTCTTTTGATATGGACTTTAGAACTGTTACAAGTTTCCATAAAAGACATAGAAGAGTAATTAAAATTTGATAGAAAAAATTCCACTGTGACTAACTGAATGAAAAGGGGAAAGAAAAAGCAAACCTCCCAAAATCTTGCTTCCATAATTTACTATTATTTCCTTTCCCATCTTCCTTTAACCAAGACTGAAAAACTACCTCATTAATAAGAAAATTGAAGCATGTCAGCCCTGTTTTCAAAGAAATAAACAGAAGATTTCTGAGGATGGACAATAGCATATGTGGGTGTCCTAGTTACAGAGGTAAGAGGTGGAGTTTAGCTTTAGGGATGACCCAAAATCAGGTATTCCATATCTTCTCTACGTCAACCCACGCAAGTTAGTTTAGTGTCTCTTTAAGGCCCGGAGTCAGAACCAGAACTTCTGTGTTTTACCCCAGCTCACGGCAGGGCAGGCGTGCTGGATCCATTCCAACACGGAACGGCCAGGCCAATCCCTTCACTGCTGCCGCCTGCCATTCGCCGGGGAGGGCGCAGCGCGCTGCCTGCTCACGGGTGCGCCGTGGGGACACAGCCTGCTGAGCTCCTCCAGCGCCCCGGCAGCACTGAGTCCTTTTGGACAAAACCAGTTTTCCCCACGTTTTGCTTTTCCGCTGCTCGCCACTGTTTTGTCTGTTCGGGGGGGGGGGGAGTTTGTTTTCTTGGAACCGGGTTGCTGCCGTGTTGTTTCGTTTGTTCTCTCCCTCAGCCGCATGGCCCAGAGAAAGGACGGTCCCACAGTGTCCGTGTTCCCCGCAACAATGAGCAGGATCTCCTCCGGAATCGTGGGTGGGGGTTAAAGCGTTTGCCTTTGTACTTCTTAGTTATTGCTGTTTTCTCTTAGTAAACTGTTATTCTTTCACTTATATCTCTGCACATTTGTATCTCCTTATTGGTAGAGGGGAGAGGTTAAAACTCCGGGGAGGTAGTTTATCTTGGAGTCTCCACCCCATAAATTGTCTTAAACTAAGACACTGGGCAAACAAGGGAAGATTCCAGTGATGTTAACAATAACACAATACAGAACATATCTTCTCTCAGTATAGATAATTTTGTCATTACTCTGCTGAAGTGTTGTGAGAAATGGTTACTCACTTTCTACAGTTTAGAAAGGTTTATTAAACCTTATCCAAAAATACAACAGAAGACTGACTAGGGAAAAAGGTTACGGCGCCGGAAGCAAAGGATTTTCCCCACAACGTGCTCGCTCACACTATGGAGGTTTCGCCCTTTTAACCCTTTAACCCCCTCCAGTGTTCTGTCCATCGACCCCTTCTTCACTGTCCCGTGGTGATCTTTTCCTCAACTCATGATTGAAGGTCAGATGTCGCCATGGTGACAAGCCGACCCTCCCAGATGTCCCAACTCCGGCTGTCTCTTGATAACCATGTGAGGGGGTAAAACATAACTATAAATCTATAAAACTTTTTTAAACCCATATACGTGATATTTGTCTGTTAATTGTGAGAGTCAATCATCACATTACTCATCTATCACAGTGTGAATCTGGAGTAATTACATTCATATCAGCAAATACCTAAAGATAAGATGTAAACAATTTTTCAGCTACTCCTAAGTCAATTCTGAAACTCTACCATTCAAATATACAAAGAACTGGAGTTTTCCAAAGTGTGATGAGATGATTATATTGCTCATATTCACATACTTCTTTCTATCAGCTCTACAGCAAAAAACATCAAGTTAAATGCCTGTAAATTTTAATTGCTTTTCATTATTTTTCTTCTTTCAAAGGAATACACGACAGGTGACTATTCCACCTGTATCAAGTTCTTTAAATCCCTCTCCCATCCTCCCTTCTTAAAACAATTTCATAGTACGTTTGAATATATAGCATTTCCTTGAACAAATCAAAAGTGTCTAAAACATCTCATGTTTCATGACCTTTTGTGGCTACCCTAAGTAAAATTCTGACATTCTTACTTGATTTAATGTCAAATCCACAATGCACTGGCTTTTCACCACTTCTTGGTTGAAGCATGTTATTTTCACCAGCCCGGACAGTTTTCAGTGTATGCTTTTGCAGCTCAGTCTTCATTTTATGTTCAGCTCTAATGTTACAAGGAGCTATTTAAGAAAAAGGTGTCAAGCACAGTACAATCTGTTTAGTTATACTGAATGGCTGGTATCAGGCCTAAACACTTGAGTTAGCTCAGCCTGGTACCCCCCTCGTACTCATGTCCGTTGTCCAAGGCATTGTTATTTCTCAGCGCCTGAGGCTGTGCTAACCTCCACTTATCTGTATAATTCTGTTCAGTCTACTGTGGCAGCCATGAGGGGATCCATGTTTTGAAAAACTGTAAGCACAACAAAACTAAGAACATGCAGATTCTTACAGAAAGTTCCTAATTCCAAGCAGATCGCTCACATAATTCCAATTAAGAAGTCAAGGACTGCCTATGCAGTGGAGGACAAAAGAAATGGTGTAAAATTTAATCAGACGATTCAAAAGTGTTAGACAAACAACAGTTTTCTGAGCTGGTAACTGATGCTTCCACAAACAAGGAACTAAACAATTCATTTTGGAAACAAGATTATAAGAGCTTTGTTTCTTTTCTCCCCTGACAAAAAGCATTTATTAACATTTGCTAAGTCCACTGCCACACCAACAGGGGACACCAGTCACAAGGCGTGATATAAATATCCTTGACATCAGTCCCATTCAGGAAGGAAAGAAAATATCAAAAGCAGGCAATAATTAGAGACTTTCTTTCTTTAGAGAAACATAATTAAATTGTGGGCACATTTTATATACAAAGGCACTCAGAAGTATTGGAAACCTGCTTTGTTCTCTGACAGTCATACAACTCCAACAATGTATCTATAAACATCTATTAACATACAAATCTATAAAATTACCTTACTAAAGAAATTTCATTGTAGCAATGAAAGTTGACAGTGAGAAAATTTACTTCAGAACATTCAATATTACCTTAAGTAACTTTGTTAATTAAAGCATGTAAGAGGTTTAAGCTGCTATTTATTTATTTTTTTAAATCAAGAACCTAAACTTAGAAACAGAAAAGGGCTACTCATGATGTAAAATCAGAAAGCACAACATACCGACTAATTTTTTTTTAAATTCTTGTTCTAATTTTGTTTTCCCACCAATATATAAGATTTTTGAAAAAAAAATCATCTTTAAGACTTCTAGCAAAAACTCTAAATAAAAGATGACCTGATTCACAAGTACTTTAGTATCCTATATCCTATATTTAGTATCTATATCCTAGATCCAAATATACATTCCAGTAAAGACACTGCAAATGAAACTCACTCAAAAGTTAATTAAGGCTTTTATATACATAGAACTGTTCCTGATTAATTCCATATGGGCCATTCTTAATACAGAAGTGCCTAATTCCATTTTGGTTAAAACAAACTGGTTTGGTTCAGGAATGAGTCATTCATAAATGTCATAAATCAGAATCATTCCTACACTGTTTTAATTGCTTGTGACCAAACAGGATGAAAAAAAACCCCAATCAGTAGGCTTTAATTCCTAAATTTCGAGGTCTATCTGTAGGGATCTCCATTTAACTTGTCTTAAATTAAGAATCTGATAAAAATATTAATATTTGTACTTTTTAAAATAGATACAGAAAAAAAAAAAGAAAATACATACCTGTGCAAAGTCACACAAGCCTTAAGTTTCTGAAGAATGGCTTTTAGGTTTCAGGCCTTGTAAATGTATCCCTCCTCTCACTTAAGAAACGATTTGATCCTCCTTGAGGGTCAGAACTGTTTCACAATCCTCAACAGTTGCATGGCAAAGACATATCAGAAAAGGAGACACAGATGTTTACCATTCCTCCTCTCTGCTTCCTTTGATTCAAGCACTTTTGAATGCTTGAGAAGTTTTTTTGGCTGCCTTTTCAAATGATGACCACCAAATGATACTGTGATCCTGTGGAGGATGAAAAAGGAAGGAATCGCACTTTTATTTTTATAACCTCTTACACATTAGCTTTGTGAGAAATACCTCACAATGATAACCTTTATGGAGTCAATACCCTATGTATTTCTTACATTATTTAAATATATTATTTTCACCTGGTAGAGAGAAGATTGAGGATTTGGAAAATTACTCTCAAATCAAGTGCACTTAGCAGGCAGTTACTTATTTGTGGCTTAGTGAGTACAAACACTGCATCAGAAAAAACTCCAGAACTCCACCAGAACTGTTGGAGCACACTTGCCGTAGTGAGATGCAAATGCGACAATTAGCATTGATGTGAGGCACTGATGGCTGGGGAGTTTTATCGAGCAGTAGTTCTCAGAAGAACAAAAATGGCAAATATCCACTGCTGATTTTCTTTCTTCATGGTGTCAGCACATAGTGTTGTTAAAAACGAGAGCACGCTCTCGGTACTAAGGTGATTTCAGCATTTATTGCGAGAAAAAGGCCTAAAGCAAGGGGGCCCGCGGGCAAGCAGGAGCGTTCCTGTCGAAGATGCTGCAGCGGCGGCGTTGGGTCTTCTTGAGCAGCGATGTAGCGATGTCCCCGACGTTCCAGGTGGAGCGGCGCGGGTTCAATGGGTCAGATGACCCCTTTTATCCTGGTCTTTGGGTCTTTGTCCGTTTGGATTGGTTTCTTTTTAGATCCTTCATTTGCATGAAGGTTTAAGGCGCTTGATTGGCCCATTACAGTTCTGTCCAGGCTGGCTCGTTTCGCCTGGGGGGGGTGGTGCACTTAGGTGTAATATGGTTCGTTAGAACTACCCTTTCAAACCCCTTGTACCATAACCAAACTAACAGTACATGCTCAACAATTACCAACTATTTTACAACAGTTTCTAACCTATTTTTAACAGTATGGATCAAGCAATAACAAAATAGAGAAGAGGCCTATGACTTTTAGCCATATATGAAAACAGTCCAAAAATGACAAAGATTTGTCCAAGGTTCAAAAATCAAGCAGACATCTGCAGACTACATGTTTTCTTTTTAGGGTTTCCCAATTATATACAGTAGTGTTAAGAGTCTGGATATAGGATTGCAGGTCACTATTTCAATCATGTTAAATGCCTAAGTGAATTTTTATCTGTGGTCAGAAATAATCATAACAAGCTCAAACCAGTTATAACATATACTGTAAACATAAGTTTGATTTAGGATTTTGTATAAGAAAAAGTTTTAAAATACCTTTATCCCTCTCAGTTCTATCCCTTTCAGAGAATAATTTTTTATAAAAATGGAAAATGAGAAAAAAAAACGATAGTTGGGGTTTACTTAATCAAATACAAAACGGAGACTGTGAAAGTTGTTGCTTTTTCAGAAGGAAACAACTGAGTGAAAGATGGGCTAAATCAGGGCCAAAGCAGAGAGCTGAGAGGTTTCTCAAGCCATGTTTCTGTAAAGGTTGGCAGCCCACTCTAGAGTACACAGAAAAGCAATAAAGGCTTTTCCTCCTTTTTCTTCTATAGCAGATGGAAGGGTACTGCTCTGAAAGGAAGTGACCAATATCAGACAGTATTTGTTCTACTTGTTCTGGCTTCTACATTCTATTCTTTCAACACAAGACACTAAGATGAAACATCCTGAAGGAAAGGACATGGCTCCTGTCATTGCGAGTAATTTGAACTTGTAGCATGGTGAGGGAAGAAAAGTTTTCAGCGTCTGTAAGTTTAGAGAAAAGGTAGAAGAACTGCTAATAAACTAATTGTAAAGCAGACAGATATTCAAACTCCCAGTGCAGTGAAAAAACTCTTTCTAGAAACCAGAGATGTGTACAATTTGTTGTAATTCAGAGCAGTCCTGGAAGCATAGTATAGCAAGGAGAAATTGTTCAAAAACATACTTTACTTTTATTCTGTCTTACTTAGTGTTGAATAAATGAGACAGCTCTAACTATAAGGAGAAAAGCTTAAGCAACCAAGTACTTTTTCCACTCAATACCTATTTGCCCTGTGGCCCTCAGTGTTAAATGCTCTTGTGCATGTGTTAAGCCCAAGTTCAAAAAGGAACCAGAGAACTTTACAGGAAAAATCACTGAATATCATCAAATACAGTCATGAAAGGGGCTCAGGAAATGCTTTGGAGGCTGGCAAGCACAGGGAGAAATTAAAAGTAAGAAAAATCACTCTACACCTGCCCGGTCTGCACATCCTTTCTCTAGGCCCTCCTGGCTACTCTGAATGAAGATACTGAACTGGAGGTACTTCTGATCTGAATCATGCACAGCTGTCTTTACATGTTCCTATGTACTTGTATGAGTCATTCTTGTAGAATGTTTGGATAAAGAATATTACATATCTGTGCAATACACTGACATTTTTCAGTCATGTCATAGTACAAACTGAAGTGTGGACCAGCTTTCCCACAGTGGTTACAGTTATTCAGGTTAAATTTAAAGAACTTGTCTGAATTTAAATGCCTAAAGTCTAATCACAGTTATTGATACTGCTAAACATAGTCTTGACAACCTCATACACAATGTCCTGACTTCAGTTACAGATAACACAAGTTATGTATGGTTTAGCTCTTAAGTTTTCACTTAGTTATTGACTGTATGAGTTTAATTTATTATCAAACTAATTAAAGTGTTCTAAAATAATGTAGTTTCTAGAAAAAATAAGCTCCCAAATTCCATGACTGAAAATTAAATGAATGAATTAATGTTGAAAATAATATTCCAGTTTTCATCCAAATCAAGGGGTGGGGGGATGGGGGGAAATAATTTTATTGAAACATTATACATGCAGAAATTAATTGTGGTTTTTTTTTAATAGAAGTTATTTGTGTTGCATTACTTCTTAGAGTCGGGGGGAAAATACAAGGGAAATCATTCAGCAAATGATTCCCTACTTTTTGAAGGATTTTACCATACTAGTGAAAATATAGATTGTGTTTGATTATGGATACTCTAGTGGTTTCAGTGCAGATTATAACAGTTTAGATTTTTTTAAAGGCAGATGTTCATCAGAACATTATGATACATTCTCTTAAACAACTACCCTGATGCAAAGAGCAGCAAAGGAAACATCCAAAGTTTAACCAGAATGACCCCTTTAGGGCTTTAAAGCCTGCTGTGAAGTGTATATGGCACTCTCTTCAGTATGGAGTAGGAAACTCAAAAACCAGATATTCAAATCCTCTTTGGTTACCCAGCATCTTTTTCTTAGGCAAGCTTGCTTTCTAAAAATTGGGACCTTCCTCTCTTATTCTTAATCTAACAGCTTCAATATCTCTTTTATGTTCTTCTTTTCATATTTATGAATCTCCTAAGAGTAGTTAGCTGCTTTAACTTTACAGAATCAACATTATTCACAAGAAAAGATCCCAAAATTGCAGAAGAGTTATGAGAAATGCTACAAAAATTCAAATGCTATATGATACTCTTGCTATTCACTTTTAGTTCTACTTCTAGGCAGACTAAATCTAACCTGACTTTTAAAGCATGTAGTCCTGTAGTTAGGAGTATTAAATTTCAAGATGCAACCTCTACTATCTGTAATCAGACTGTAATTTTTCATCCCATTTTTTGTAGAATTCTCACTCACTGCAGCCTATCAGATCCCAAGACAGAGGCTCTCCCTGAATTATTCTGATTTACTAAATTAATTGATTTACCAATGTCCTAATTAAAGAGGAAAAATTAAACAAAAAAATTTACCAATGTATCTGTTCTAAACATTTGATACCAGTGGCAAACAGTTATTTAAAACTAATTTCCAAATCCCAACTTACTAGTGTAGAACCAGGAGGGCTTCCAGAGAGGTTTCCTTCTAGAAAGGCCTTGGCCCACCGGTGATCAGTCATAAAGCTGGAATTCAACACAGGTGGTCACACGATGGAGACCGATTATTCTAGCACAGCTATATAGCATCAGTTCGTGACAACATTAATAAGAGAGCTTCTTTGAGCTCTTACCTCGAAATGTGTGAAAACCTCCTCAATAAGACATCATTCTTAAAACTTCCACAAGTGAAGTACAAGCCCTTGTCAAAAGGGCAGGAACTGCTGCTGCTGTAACATGCACTCTACAGCAACTTCCTGCACAACGAGGCTGCAGTTCATAGTCACAACCTAATTCCCCACTCCCCCCCAAAAAAAACCAAAAAAAAAAAAACCTAACAAAAAAAAAACCAGAAAGGCCACAGTATTCTCGATCCTTTGTCTTTTAAAACTCAGGCACCAAGGGACATGCGCCACGTGACACGGGGGTGCGGGGCACGACAAGTGTGGAGGCGAGAGGGTGTGGCTTCTTCTGTCCCATCCCCCAATGGGGCTATTTAAGGAGAACGGGATTAGCTCGCACCGGCTTTTATCGACGTCGGGAATTCTGCTTCGCAATCGACGAAAACCGACTGTCTGCGCTTAATTTTCTTAAGAAAGCTCATACCGGTTTTGTTTGAAAACCCTTATTTTTTTTTAAGTGTGTGAGCGCAGCCTCAGCTCCAGCGAGTGATGGTGAGTGAACGACGAAGGAGAGCCGTGCTGGGGCAGTGGAATAAGGGAGCGTTTGAATGCCGAGCTACCGGGCGGGCTTCTGCTGGGTGATGTAGTGCTTTGGGGGGGACCCCCGGCGGGCAGCGGAGCAGTAACTTCTTCGGGTTGTTCTTGGAGTGAGAAACGCGAATGCCCTCCGCTGGAGTAGTGTCCCATTGTAACGCGGTGAACCCCTGAGGGCTACTAGCATTTCAACTGTCTTGAAGGTTTTAACACCTTACGAGGTGAGCGGTTAAGACGAAGGAAGGAGTACCGCAATTAAAAGGCCGGGGGCTTGTGCGGGGGAACCTCTGGCTCGTAGCTGTCGGCGTTACGGTCTGGGGGAGGCTTGGCGTCGGAACACGCTTCACACCGTCGAGCGGCCATTTTGTGGCTGTGTTAAAATAGCGCCGTCTGTCATGGCTGGGCGGGTGTCCCTCCGCCTGCCCGTGGTAGTGTACCCGCTGCGGGTAGGGCCCGGCAGGATCCTTTGTCTAGGGCTTGCGAACAGCTTTCATTGTCCTGAGCGCCAAACCTTCCCGCCCGCGCCCCGTCGGCGCTGGGCAGCCGAGGTGTGAGGAGGTAAAATGGCGGCGGCTCCACGAGCGGCGCCTCGCTCGCCCGAGGTTCCCCGGCCCGGCGTCCCTCCCCCTGCAGAGCCAAGGCCCGGCGCCGCCCGGAGTGCTGCGGGCTGCTCGGCTCGCACCAACATGCTGCTTGCTGTTTGCTCTTTCTATTTGAGAAACGTGATTTGCGACTGTAGCGCTAATGCTTCAAACACTATACGAGTAAGGTGGTGGGGCTTTTTTTGGTTTTGTTTTTTAAATTTCTTTTTTTATGCAGGAAGAGTTAAACCTCGTAAGTGCCTAGCGTGCAGTGCTGGGCCGAGCGCTCCACTTAGTGCCCAGAGGGAAGGCTGCGGCGCCAGCCGTGATCTTCCCTCAGGTGCAGGCGCTGTCATGGAGACTGCGCTCAGTGTCCGCGCAGCGGGGCGCGGGGTTTAAATGTTTAAATTAAAAAAACAAAACATAAGAAAAGACTGATGCTTACTTTAAATAGAGGATGGGCTGAGGTCGGGGAGAAGCCTGAGAAATCACGGACTTGTGTGGCCAAAAAAAAAAAGTGAAGGTTTTTCTGTCCTGGATGAGCGTAAAACTGAGTGATGCTTATAACTCACGTGAGGGGTAGGTAGATATTTCCTCCACCTGGCCCAGCAATCGTCCTTTTCCACCTTTTCTCTTGCCAAAACTAGTATTCCGACTACTGTAAGGAGAACCTTAAGGCCAGTTTCCCCTCGTCAATTTAAACTTCAGGCTTGCAGTAATAATAGAGAGCAAACAGATTAATTTTGTCTTTTGATGAGAGAAGGAAAAAAACACCTGTTAATTCTAACAAGCTGAAAAACCGAATAAACCCAAATATTCGTGACATCTTGAAGTTTGATTTCAGAGCTACTTAATGAGATAAGACAAATCAGACTTCTTTTCAAGTAACTTTAAAACGGTGAGTCAC
>WBNO01009317.1:0-32125 GCA_013400575.1 Peucedramus taeniatus
TATTAAAATAAGATGCATAGAAATAAAATTATGTGAATTTTAAAAATGGCAAGAACATAATCCACAATGATGATTCTAATTATAATGTAGAGTTTCAGAGGAAAAAAATCAATAATAACTGCAAACTGAGTGTCTCAGACAAAAGCCTACATTGTTTATACTACCACGAAGTTGTGGAAAGATGGAACAAAAATCCAGATCTTCTTATTATCTTTGGGCCAACACACCTGCTGTAACATAAGGTACATTGATCACAATGTTCTGCAGCAATATACTTATATGTTCAGTTCATGAAATCCCAGACTTGCAGGAGTTCCACTTTGGTCCGTAGTCAATATGCTATGAAAAAGACAAATCTTGGTGCTGAATGCCTGGGCAATATCATGTTTCATCATCCAAATATTTCAGAACTGTCAAGGCTTAGAGGACTTGAAATTATTTTGATGGGCCTTTAAACTCTTTATTATTTGCTCCAAAAGAAGAAAAATTAAATGTCTTAAAATGAAACAAATTTGTGAAGAACTGCAATAGTATTCATTAAAACTTACTATCCATGCATTTTCCTTGATTTGTGAACTACAATATTAGGGTGACCACTTTCATGTGTTACTTCCTAATTAATAGCTCGATTAAAATTTACCTTATCAATTTTCCTCTTTTGAGAAACACAGTGAGGATGAATAGCTTGGGATGCTTTTCATTATATTTATTTTATGATGAAATAATATGTTAACCCATCATAAGAAGTGGCTTGTATAGTATAATAAATTTGATGGGATTAACCAATGAAGAATAGTTCCATTGGTTATTTGGTTTAATTGTACACAGATAAAATAATTTCTTGCAGAAGTAAATTGGCATAAGAAACATGTTTTTCATTTTTCATCAAAGGCCAAATCATTCCTATTGGTGGCTGGATGAACAAGAGAAAAGGGAGGAAGTAAAGGCACTGGAGGTATTGGCCATGTCCAAACTAGGAAAAAGGTGTGTTCATGTTTCACAGTCCTTACCCTTCATGCCAGGCAGAATCTCTCATACAGTGCTCTGCAGATCCCCTCCTGTACAGACACACATATGTCCTTTAAGAAAAGGGATTCATAGGGAAGGACGGAGCACATCAAGACCTCAGAGCAGGAAATTAATGTCTGATCATCCAGCTCAGGCATTTCTGCTGAACGTCTGGGGATGGTTCAAAATTCTACTGAAATTGTATCTCCTCAGAACATGCTGATAGGATGAGGCTTGAAAAATTTGCTTTGCATACTTATGGAAAAAAATAATGTTGGAAGGATGAAAAAGTGAAAATTAGATTCCTACTCTGAATAACTTCTAGAGGACCTGTTTTGAAAGGATTCAGAGCAGTAGCCTATATCTACATACTCAAAACTGTTCCTTGCATCATGGTTTCCCTCATCACCAAGTGCAGAGGAAGCCTAAAGGTACTTGATTCCCTGGGCCAAAGTGACAATTTGTGAATATCAAGCCCTATCATTCTCTTACTAGTATTTGACTGAAGTTTCTGTGTAAAGGTAAAATTTTAAAGATGAATGGTCTGTACTGTCCTACATTTGATACAATGGAAAATCGTTGTCAAGGAAACAACAAGCACAAAATGCTTCCTAAAAAAAATAAAGAGTGCCAGAAAGGAGTTGGCTGGTTTATTACTTTCTGCGTGCTCAATGACTGAGCTTTTGAGATCCTTCCTATCTTTTGAGGATGGATCCACCTACGTCTGTTAGGTCTGCATGATGCAAACACGCCTGACAGCAACTGTGCATGATGTCTTTGTGAGATTGCACTGACTTTACATGGCATGATGTACACTTGTTTCTTTTCTTACTCAACTCTATTTAACCCAGTGTTCTACAATAACCACTATCTAATTTTTACTTTGTCTTAGGATCCCCATCACAGATACAAGCATCCAGTGTTGGGAAGAGGGAGACAGCAGGGAGGATACTGAGGAGTTTTCTTGTTAACTTGCTTCCTTCAAGTAATATCACTATTAAGCTTTTATAAGTTACAAGTGGTATGAGAGATGCCATTATAAAACATAACAATGTGTGATGGTAATTGTGCCATTAAGGTCTCTAGTGGAACATTAATTATTGATCTTTGCCTCAAGAGCATCAGAATGTTGCATTAGAGCTGCAATGAACTGTTCACCTTACAAGCATTCAACTGAACGATGTCATTTAAAGGTGACAAGGTTTAACTCTGTTACTATATTCAGGGCACTCTAAGGACTACAGTAGAATTGCTAACACAGCCAAACCTGCCTAACAAAAACAGGATATCTGACACAAATAACCTTATTTTTGGACTGGATATTTTTTAATTCATTCTCAGTTTCTTATTCCTTGTTCTCCTTCTGAGTTCCCTTGCTTCCTGCAAACCATGCTTTTAGCAATAAGGGTTTGGGAGAGGGCTTATCACTCTTCTTGAGTGACACTCTGGTCAGTTCTGTCAATACCATTCAGGGATGAAAGAGCCCCACAGTAAAGTCCTAGATTTACAAGCCAGTTGTGCTCCCTGGTAGGAGTTCTACCTCAAGTAATTAGTAGTATCCCTGCAGAGATATGGGCTGAAATAGGTACAAATATGGCAGAACTACATTCAAAATAAGTCACTAGGAAAAAGTAAGGCCTCCTCCTGCTGCAGTTCCACCAGAAAAGCCTCTCTTCTTAGTTTTCTGGACTTCTGAAGTTTCCCTCATTAATTTGAGCTACTGAAGAGTTACATCCCTGCTGATAGAGAAACTGGCTGGTGTGTTGTTTTGTAATGTAATGTCACATAGCACAGTCATCCTCCTCTAGCCCTTGCTTTCATAAGCATATATTATAAGCCTTACTGTAAGCATTAGCAACTGCCACATGGCAGGACTAGAAAAATACCTTAGGTATCTTTTACCCACCTGTGACTACATCTAATTTTGTTTAACCTTTTTTCCTCTGTCTTCCTCATTTCTGTCTCCAATAGAAATCACAGAATATTCATATCTTCTTCCATATTAAGTTGGTACTGACTTTGAGAAACATCTTTCCACTTCTGGCCATTGTTAAACTTAGCAAACTACAGACTGTTCACATTCACACAAGTATAGTATAGAAAAGTAATTTTTCAAACAACACTTTTCTTACTGTAATTGCCTTTTCTCTGTCATTTTTCCCCTTGCTGACAACCATTAAAAGAGTTCTCACTGACTGATGTGATTGTTGGTCAAACCTGGCCCTATAGATGATGCTTTCACATCATGCTTGAGCCTGGGCAGGTGAAGAATCAGTCCACGGGGCTGAAAGATGAATTATCTTAATGTTAGCATTCTAAATTTCAACTGCTCTGTTTTGGGACAGTGCTGTTGCTATGCTGTGGCAGGTTTTCAACAAACCACAACAATCTACAGTAGTAGAGAATTTAGTTCAGATAGTTGCCAGGATGAAGATCAGATTAGTCTGAGACATCCTAAGAGAAAATAAATAGCAGATAATTTTCTTCTATAGAAATAGATATAGATATATTTTTCTATAGAAACAAAATCCTCCCTAGAGGAAATTTCCAACTCTATTTGGCCTGCATAAAGGTTAAAGGTTCAGATTCTGCTGGGTTGGTTTTTGGGTTTTTTTTTCCTTCCACTATCATCATGGCTGTTGAATAAGGATTAGGTAACTTTTTGTTCCAGAGGTTATCCAAGAGATTTGAAAGAAATAAACAAAAGAAAAAAAAAAGCAAAATCCTCAAATCCTTGGTTATTTGAATAAACTCATGTGGTATGAGCTACAGATCGCAAGCTGTCTGAATCAGCTGCCACACAGCAGAACAGATGTACTCTGTAGGTAAAAATACCATGTTCCGCCAATGTAGTTATGTTGGAAAAAAGTCTATAGACATAAAATCACATTGCTTGACTGGTACAAGTTGGCAAAATCTCTAGAATGGATACAGTAAACAAGAGGTTTTTCTCACCTTAGCCTGTGACCTGATAAAGGTAATGTGGCTTTTTGGATAAAACTCTTCTTTTGCCACATGTAAAGCATCTCAGCTTGAGAGTTCTGTCAGTATGTGTGAACATCAAATATAGTGAAAGAAATTTCAGGTGTAGGTATGAGTATGTTAAACAGCCTACTTATAATCACATAGAGGACATACATAGAGGGAATGAAAAAATACAGAAATCATTAGGCATTGGAAAGAAAACATAAAAGATTAAGAGGAGCCTTCCAGCTACTCTAAGACTTGTCCCATACTTAATTTCATGATCTCTGATATCACCCATAGAACCTGTATTGAACAATGAAAGAAAGCAAGATAAGCTTACTATTACTTTCTTTCTAGATTCTGCTGTTGTAACTGTAAAATAACATGATGACTTTAATACAGAGAGAGAATTTCACTGAAGTTATTTCCAAAATTAAAGGTATTCATTAGCTACCAGACAGAGTGATATCAGAATTCGTTTTCAAGTATTTAAATCTGGCATCTTTACACTGACATTTAATTCCAGCTCAACCTGAAAGTGGCCAACAGCTATCTCATGACTGTTCAATGAATGGGGTAAAATTACTTTAATTCAGTGTTGGACAGTACCCAAATAAAAATTTGCATCTTCCCCAACTCAATGAGCGACACTTTTACTGATAGTATCACCATTAAATCTTGTATTCCCTCAGACAGCTCCTCTAGCAATTGGCCTTTTGCCTGGTGAAATTGATAGGCATTAAAGTCATAACAATTCAGCTATGTCCCCATTACTCTCTGTGCTTGTGGCCACATCAAGCATCACTGCCTTTATTGGAGCTCTGAGAAAATTTAAGCCTTTCCCACATGGAGCACGTTAAGTGGACAAGCATCAGTTTTTATTTCAGGTCAAGTCTAGCACACCCGGTTTTCAGACAAATTCCAAAAGAAACAATTCAAGTGACGATGATGCATTTTAAAAGGAGCATATTTAATTACTGGGCAGTCTGCCATATATTAAACAAACTTCCTCTCCTCTACTTGTTTCCCATGGCTGTGCTCAGAAACTGAGAGTTGTAATACTGAACCACATCAACCAACAGAAAATAAGCAAAGTTTAACGAAATCCCTGAGAGGTCTTTAATGACACCAGTGTTTAGTGCTTAGAATAACTCACAGCTAACACTTCAGAGTTTTCATGTAAGTGCCAAAAAAAATCTCAGTGAAAACATGAACATATATCTACTTATGCATTTAGTAGCCTAATCTATATTAATGACTCATTGTTTCTTTGCAAGATCTAATAATAATGTTGGATTGCAAAACAAAATAAAATAACCCCTCCACTACTACAAATACACTAGCAGGCTCTGAATCCCTATTAACTAGAATAAATGTCAAAATACATTTTTTCAATACAGCATAGAGGTAGAAGCAAGGATGCTATCTTCTCTAACTGTGTAGAGATACCCCAGCACCTCCAAATGCAAATTTATTGTTATACTCATGTCCTAATCCTCCTACATATTTCCTAAACTTCTAATCCAATTTAAACAAAATCTTATTCCCACTGAATTTAATCCAGTTTCAAGCAAGTAGTATTTACAATCATCAAGACATATTTACTTAATATTTTACTAGAATTTAAAAGGCAAACATTACCTGAAAATCACTGTTGTTGTTTTTGTTCTCTAGGAAACAGTAATTTATAGACTTCCTTAGATTTTCAATTCTGGAACCATAGTGGCCTCTATTGTTGTCATATTAGAATAGCATGTATTGCAAGTATAAATAAACCCTCTTTAGACATTTTTAAATCATTGAAAATATATGACAATAGTTCTTGTAAATCAACCTATCACCTTCGCTCCAATTTACAGAAAAACATGTAAAGACATTCCTGTGAAAATAACATCCTCACGCAGACATCTAACATCAGATCAGTCACAGACATGCCAAGCTTTGCTGTCAAGTGAAATTGGGTTCTGCTTTGAAAATTCAAGACATAAGGCCTGTAAAATTATCTCATTGTGCTGAGAATATCAGGAAAGTCACACAAACTAAATGCAGTCCTTTTCCTCTTGCTGATCAAATGATTGCTTATATGAAGACAAAAGATGGAATTGTATGCAACCTCAGACATCAACAAACTTTGATTAGATCATAGCTTTAATTTAGGCTTTTCCAGTGCTAAAAACAGCTACATTAATAGAAAAATTGATATTTTTTTTTCCAAATTACAGTTTAAACAAACTTAAAGTACAGGTATAAAACTGCTTTGGAGACTGCATGTCTCTTTTCCAACTGGCTGTTCAAGAATCCCAGACAGTTTCTTTAGAAAATTTATCTAGTTTTAGATTAATAAAATTAGACAAGATGAATGTCATCCTAAAAGATTAGATCTGATGTCAGTTTACTAAAAAACCAACAGAATAATTACTCCATAAAAGCACCCAGATGCAATTTATGTCAACACTTTACACACAAGAATGAATTTTCATTGTGAGAAAGTTAAGTACTATCTAATTTATTAATCAGTTTTTTCCAACACGGTCAGGAGACTATTAAAATGATGCACTGAATTTCAGGTCTATGAAGTATTGAAGTCTGATATTAAATATTCCATTGAGAATAGATTAAAATGCAACTCCCTTGTTTCTTTTCCCCTCAGGAAGCATGACTGATCTTCCTCGTTCTCACTACTATAAGGTGATTTATATTCCTTGTGTTTAACGTCATATGAAAAAATTATTTCCTTCCCAGTTTTGAGCCAAAATAATGCCCATTATTATACTGTTGGACTTATAAGAAAGAGGCAGTCTTTTGCAGAAAAGAATGGGACCAAATGTTTAAGGTTTCAAATGATACAGCATCAAATATTCTTAATATCTGGAAGAAAATTCATATAAAATATTATAATAAATAAAGGTCTTAGTTATCATATTGGCAGCAAAGTATGTATATATTTGTTGACAGAATTTGGAAAAATTATTGAAAAGAAAAAAATTCTTTGTGGTTATAGTGAGCTTTAAAAATGCATACAATGGGATTTTTTTATCAAAGAGCCAAGGATGTGATGATTGAAGATTCAGTAACTTGGGCATACAACTTAGAAAGGAGAGAAGCCTAACACAAAATAATTGAAGATGTTGAGAGATCACTGTTCTCATACCTCAGTGACTTTGCTGCAAATAGATAAGATGCATGCACTGCATGCATCTGTAAATAGGCAACAGATCTTTGCAGATCACTCCGTCAATCTCATATTTTACAAGGCTGAAAAAAACGTTATTTTTATGTTAAACTCAAATTGCAAACTTCTCCGGTTGCTACTTCTTTTCATCTGCAAAAAATAGTAACAATCAGCCAGAAGGCAGAAAGATAACTAAATATGCATGTATGAAGTGCTTCCCTTTGAGAGATGTTCGCTCCCTTTCAGGTGTCAGTGAAAAAAAATTAAAGTTGCTTTTGCTGGTAAGACTACCTGGAAGAGCAAGTCAGTAGTAGTGCTAGTGGATGGTTGCCTTTTGTCAGTACCTTGCTACTCACCCTGAAGAAAGGGAATATTGGATATTAGTCCAATTAGTCCAATTCAGGAGAAACAGTTATTAAATGGTTATATTACTGAAACAAGCACTGAGGCTGTCTCCTAAAAAACTACTTTTTCCTTGCCCTTCCATTTGATAGATGTGACAGAACTATAGAACACCTCCAGGTGAAAGGGACCTCAAAAGGTCATCTGATCCATTTTTTTCGGGGAAAGGGAGCCTAGATAAGATTATCTAGCACCCTGTCCAATCACACCTTGAAGACCTCCAGTGCTGGATTCTCTACCACAGCCCTAGGGAGGATGTTCCATGGAATGATTGGTTTTGCTGTAAACAGTTCCTTTCTTATATCATGATAAAACCTCTCCCGGTACAATTTGCATCTACTCTCCCATATCTTCTCCAGGCAGCTCCTTGTGAAAAGAAGGCTTCTGTCCTCTTTGCAGCTGCCCTTTAAGGATGGAAATACCATGAATTAAGTCCCCTTTTAGGCCTTCTCTTCTCCAGGGGAAAAAACCTCTAATTTCTTCACTCTCTTCTTATAGGGCAGGTTCTCCAACCCTTTGGTCATCTTCAAGGACTACCTTTGGACCCTCTCCAGTCCGTGTCTTTCTTGAGTTGTGGGGACCATAACTGGGCACAGAGCTCCAGGTGCCTGACAAGTGCTGAGTACAGTGGGATGCTCTTGTCTCTACTTCTGCCAGGAATGCCCCTGCAGATACAGCCCAGGATCCAACATGCCATTGCTGCTGCAGCAACTCACAGCTGGCGTACTTGCCTTCCAGGTTGCCTTCAGCAAGGCTCCTCTGCAGCCACAGATCCTGGCCTGTGCTGAGCTGTTTGGCTATGGCATCCCAGGTCATGACTACACTTGTCTTTGTTAAACTTTGCACCATTTCTGCTGCCATTCCAGTCAGTCCAGGTCTCTCTTTAAGATGGCTCTCCCTTCTGGCTTGTCCACCCCACTGCTCAGTTTAGTGTCATCAGCAAACTTGCTGTGTTTCGTTCCCATCATCCAGATTATTTATGAGGGTGCTGAACAGTGTGGAGCAAGGTATCAATCCTGGGGGGCACATCTCACTTGTGACAGACTGCCAGCCTCAGTAAAAAACATTGATCACTGTGAAATCACCAAGAAATATTACTCTATTAAAAACAGAAAATAGGTTCTAAGTGATGTAAATCTGGTTATGTGAAAGGTTAATTTATGAGCATTTCCATTTTAAAAGGTCTGTAGGGTATTTTGAACATTTTCTGAAGATATAGCACTTTTTCCTTACTATAGCACTAAGAAGTGCTACAGTAGAGATGGTGTGGAGACCTGAGTTAATATAGGTATAGGATTATGTATAGGATTTTTTTTTACTTCTTTTTTTTTTTTATTTTTTTTTTATTTTTTTAGTTTGTTTTTTTTTTTTGTNGAGCTGTTGAAGACAGAATTTAGTAGAAGGATTTTCCTTTTTAGATTAGTCAGTCACGTTCATGGTGGTGTTAATTTCATTTAACAGAGTTTCATAAACTTTTATTTTGTTTTTTAATCTAACTTTAGACTTCTTTTAAATCTGTGTTGTTCACACAAAGCAGCTGTGCAGCTCTCATTTCCCCCAGGTCTTTATTTAGAGCAGGAAAGTAGAGTTAAATTCAAATGCAACTTTGGGCTTTCATTGTTCAGATGCTGCTAGAGATTGCCCATTTTTTTCAGAAACTCAGAGCACCCTTGGGGTTCTGTTAGCCATTCTAATAGCAGAATTAGGAGAAGACAGATGGAAAAAGAAAGAATTAGAGTTGGAAGCAGCTGTTATGAAATCTGCTTCAAGAATAAAATTGTTTATATAGCCTTACTCAGAAAAAGCCAAAAAAGGAAAACACATTTTTCACCCTGGCACACCAGCTGGTGTCGCTGCCATAGTCAATGCAACTGTAGTGCTTAGGAAAACACAGATTAGGAATTGCATCATCAATGACTACATGAAAAAGGACAGAAATACAAATTAATATATGTATCACCCATTCTTCCACAAATCTTAAAGCAACTGGATTTATGTAAATAAAACCTTATGTAACTATAAAAATAAGTTTTAACTTATGATGTTTAACCCTTGAGCATTCTCACTGGTATGATGTCTTATAGGGTTTTGGGGACAGTGGAAGAGGCACTGATTAAATCAGCGTGAGGGTGGTGAACAAGAAAGTACTGTCTCTCTCAGACAAATCCACATTTCCCAAACCCTGTCCTAGAGCAACGCAACCACTTTTCTGTTTTACATCACATATGAGCATGAACACAACATGTAGTAATGCTGTTAGTCATGTCTCATGTAGAAAAATACTTCAGCTTGCCCAGATATTATAGAAACTACATATACAGTCCTGGAACCCTGCCCATATATGAAATCTGGCATGGACCACTGGCTGGACCACTCTGATTTACCTGGACTTTATCAAAGTGTTCTATCCCTGACCTAATCAGCAATATTAAACTTCACACCATTACATCCTAGGTGTGACTGGGAACAGAGGTGATAAGGGTGAGATTGAGTTATCTAAACAAAACACCACCCTGTAAATTGTCCCAGCGTATCTTGCCCAGGTTCTCACTGCTACTCCAGATAATTGCAGATCTTCTGCTGGTTCTGTGCCATATCTACTAGCACCATGGAGTTGGCTCAGACAGCTAAGAGCAACTAACATGACAGCAAATTACTGTTTTCAGGGAACTGAGAGCTAAATGACTCTCCTTTAACTAATCTTGAGTGTCAGGTGCTACTAGAAAATCTCTAGGGCTTGCTCTAGTAAATTAAATTTGGCCAGTAAGGGTCCTCGGTATGAATGTTAAATGGCATGGAATGCATTTATACCACTATCTAACTATCCTGGCACTCAAAACTAGGGCTGTCACAAAGCCAGTTGTTGGCTTTGTCTCAGTATTCTTTACTGAGACAGGCTAAAAGCATGCAAGAAACACTCAGAGCATTTAATAAAGTGGGTGATCATGTTTCAGTGCCCAGGAATGATGCCTATTACATACTTGTGATCTATTGATCTACTGTGTTTCTAAAGCAGGCAGGTGGGGAGAGAGCTATCTCTAGTGACTCTTTCCATAGGTGCCCGTGAAAGCTTAGCATTTTACTCTCTAATGAACAGAAAAAGACTCCCAAACCCATGACTCATATAAAGAAGTCATGCCCATATCTCTGGAATATGCACTTATCTTTCCTACAGTTTGGTCTCAAACAGTTCAGCCTTGGACTGAGCCCCAGAAGTCTAAGCTCCTGGGCTGGCCACCAGTAGATGAGCATCAGAAAAACCTGGGCTTGAAGTTGCTGAGTTGACACCCCTTAATACAGAGTCCCAGAAACCTTCTTAGCGACCTGAAAGAACTGGAAGCATCTAACTTGAAATGTTGTTTCTCAGACCATAACAAGATGAGCAAGAACAAGATACACAGTCTGTAACTGAGCTGAAGAACTTTTTGGAAACACACAGTCAAGGGAGTGAGGTTGTTAATTCTATAGATCACTTTCTCAGTAAGACTAATCAGAAAATATGAGTTCTTACAATTTAGAAGCTTCACATTTTTTTTCCCCTATGGATGATTAGTGAGAGGCTGATGTCAGAGCTTGACAGATCATCCAATATACAATCTCTTCTATAACCTGAGCTAGCTGCAAATCTCCTGCTTTCAGGAAATCAGAGATTCAAGTTGATTTCAAATAAAATATGCATATGTCTGTTTCCATGAAAACATTGTCCTTAATTCAACAAATACTCCATCCTTTTTTCATACTGTTCCAAGACATTTGCAGGCAACAAATATATCATACCTGCATTGTGCTGATCTAAAAAAAAAAAAAAAGAAAATAGCTTCTGCTCCCCTCTTGTAGGTTGTCTAGTCTAATGGGAGATTTGTCAATCCTGTCTTGAACTCAGGTGTTCAATTTGTCTTTCTTGAACATAACTGACTATACAATAATATACCATTACAGTAACTTTTTCCTTCTTTACTTTAAATACCTCTTCTGACACAACTTAAATTTTAGTTGGCTATTTTCATGGTTGAATCACTGCAGATGTTCTCACTATCAAATCTGTGAGTTTGATCTACTCTTTACACTCTTATTTTCTTTTGAGGGGCTTACTGAAGAGATGTTGTTATTAATGCTAAAGTACATCACCTCACACTCTGTTGTACAACATTTCATCTCAAATCCTTCAAACATATTTTGAATTTAATGCTTAAAATGATGAGCAGCAAGGTCTGAATCCTTTGTAGCTGAGAAGCACATTCAACAGGATTTTCACCTCCCTGGGAAAATCTTTTGATTATCCTCTAATAACTAATGAGGGAAGCAACTCACAACAGTCCACTATTTCCCAAGGCCCCAGCTTTGGGGCTGTGGCTTGGGTAGGAGAAGATGTGCAGGCCTGGCTTAGGAACCTAACCTCCCTAAGCAGGGAGGGGAGGGAGTAGGCAAAGTATTTCTGAGCTGAGTCAGAAATACTCAGCTTGGCATTTCCTTTCTTCACAAGCCCACCTGACTGTGAGGAGCAAGGGCTCAAGTTCTCTCTGGAGATGAGACAATGTGCACTAAGCTTTCATGAGTATCATTTGCAGTAATCTTTATTGAATCTGAGACTAATTAAAGTGAGAACTATGGTGTCCTGATATCTTAAGCATTCATTAAACCTCAGAAGAGGGGGAAGATGATGAGTGCAGCACAAAAATACAAAAGCATTGCATAGCTCTGAGAGGAATAAAGACTCAAAAACAGGAAAGAAACTCTTATTTAATTTGGCTAATTTAATGAATTTAAATTTTTGAAGGCCCTATTTTTGCATTCAGCCTTAGGTAGAGGTAAGAAGAATATCCAAACTGCAACTACAGAGCACCACATAATAGCTGCAGGTGCAATGAAGAGAAAAGATTTTCCTCAGAATTAACCGCACTGCACTCTTATTCTAAACACACCTAGATTGGCTGAAATTTCTACCATGATGAAAGAATATCTCTAGGCTATCCCATTTTTCCTAAGACCACTGACACTATAGCAAAAATGCTAGCACAGCAAACTGGAAGAAAAGTCTCCCTAAACATGATGGATTGCTGTTTTCAGGCAATTTTTCAAAAGCTGTTTATCTTCCATCTATATATTCATATGCCATGGATATAAAACTTTGAAATATAATTTTTATTCTTTAATAACCTACAGTACCTGTTCCTCAGGGGATATTTTAATGCTCTAGCATAATTTATTAAAGAAAGAAAACTAGAATAAAATCAAGCTTAATGTGTTCTTCTATTTACTAAACCTGCTTTGCTTGGGATAATTTGATTATATTTAATTGCAGCTCAAATGGCCATAAGTATATAATTTTCAATATTCAATATGTGATTCATACTATTTCCAATAGGATTTTTGAACGTTATCATCATCTGATTAATCTACTTAACAATCACCAACTGAGCTGAGCATATTAAAGCATAAGACAACAATTAATAAGATCTACAGTGTTCTCATGGAGAATAAAACTGACATACAATTTTGATTTTTAATTCAGTGTTTATTTTTGTACTATATGCAAAGGAAGAAAAATGACAGTATTTTGTGCCGTTAAAATATTCCCAAAGAAAGCAAAAAATTATAATGTTTAAAATTACAAGTAGGAATTAGGGATAAGGGTAACAATTATAGTGGAAGAGCAAAATCAAAACAAGACTCCTCACCATAGTTCATCTCACATAATGTTCAGAAAAATTGCTTTTATTCACATAAGAACGATGGCAACCTGTCCAAAATAAACCTCTTTTATACTAACCTTCACTTCAACGCAGCATCCACAGGGACCTTGCATGTGTTCTTATCTCTGGTTCATTGGATCTTCTCCAGGTCCAAGTTTGGAGACTTGAAGCCCAGACTCCAGGGAGACCAAACAGTGCTACTGAAGTGACAAATGCCTCAAAACATCCCCTGCTCTTGGGCAGAGCTGCTGAAGCTGTAAGAGTACTCTTCACCTTAGAGCTACTATGATTAAATACCCCCTCCTACTAGCACATGTTTTCAGTGGTAATTCCTAAGGAATCCACAAATCAGTGACTTGAGGTGCTGGGCACAGAACTGTCTCATCCACTCCAGCCACAGGGGCAGAAGCCTTCAATAGGGAGACAGAATATGTAGTTCTGGGCAATAATGGCCACATTGGAGCAGCCAAGTCTGCTTGCAGCTCTAGGCAGAGGCCTTGGTTACATACGACACACAATGGTTTTGAACTGCAGAGCCCACTTGACTGCAAGAAATGTTCACCATAAATGATCTGAAACATCATCAGCAATGGTTGTTAAGATGATAAGATCCATGGGAAAAGAGGTGGCCTTGAATACATACAAATAGCAACCCCTTGTTCTCCCCAGCCCCCAAATTAACAAAACAAGAAAACAGCAGCAGGAAACCAGAGAACCAGCTACAGGCAAAAAATATCCCTACTGATTTCCTCACTCTCTTGACCAGTGATGGAACTCAAGGAAGCAGCATGAAGCTGAGTCAGGGGAGATTTAGACTAGATATCAGGAAAAGGTTTTTCACACAGAGTGTGTCTGAGCACTGGGACAGGTTCCCCAGAGAAGGCACCAAGCCTGACAGAGTTCAGCAAGTGTTTGGACAACATGCTCAGGCACATGGTGTGAGTCTTGGGGTGTCCTCTGCAGGGCCTCCAGGAGCTGGATTGGTAATCCTGATGGGTCTTTTTCAACTATTTTCTATGATTCTATGAAACTTTACTACATTATTTTCTCTTTGATTCTGATGCACATCCCTTCTATCCCCATTTTTCTCCTGGTCCTTATTTTAAAATTCAGTTCATTTTAAGAAAATTTTGGTACTAAAAAATTTGCTTTTTAAAGTAAGATATAGAGATATTTTCTCTGATCTTAATACATTTCTCTCAGCTTCCTAAGCAGATTACCCTTGAACCACACAAATTCTTAATTCAACTTTCTCCCGATGCCATAGCTGCTTATGCCTCTTTAACAGACCCACAGCCTTTATTCTTCAGGGCTGAAGCACCTAAAAGTCTCAAGAACAATTTTCTTTACTTGGTGGTCCTTTTATCCTATCTGTGTAGACCAGTACTCAAAATTAAAATGTTCATGGAAAGAGCTCTCTATCACTTTTCTCTAAAAATCTCATGATTCTCATAAAATTGGGAATTTCTATGAAAAATATACTCTTATTTCATAAAGTAGGAGTGGTTTTGATGATACAATCTTATAAATTTTATAGTGGAGGGAAAGAATTTAAAAAGTAAATATTTATAAACAAATATTTTGCAAGTAAAAATAGAACCGTGAAAGGAATAGCATGGAAAAGTCTTAAAGCACAAATGAAATACATTTTTTCATCAGGATATTTTCATCTGTGGAATTTTTTTTTATTATGATGCAAAGAAGAATGTGATTGCAGTTTTTTTACTGTTTTTGGTTTATAGCCTCATCTAACTCAGGTTTATTGTAATCCAATCATTCTAAAACCATTGAGTAGCATCAATCCATCAGTGGTTCTTTTCAGAGACTAGTTAAACTGTATGTTTGGGAACCATGAAGCACAGAACTGAAGATCATTAACCTATTAACTCTTCTTATTCCAATTAGGAAGCACTTTAATTCATAGATGCAATGAAACTTAGTACTGAAGTTGGCATTTTGAAATAACCCCTAAATATTTATTTTCAGTTTTCCTTGAAGAGAACAACCCTGAGTAGCATACATATTTAATCTCAATTGGTGCTGCATCAAGCATGTTAATTAGGATTTTTCCTATCTTTCATAAGAATATTATGTATTTTATGCACTATTATTTCTCCTTGGCACAGGTTCAAAAAAATTGAGTGTGCCAACATGCCATTCACTTCAACAACACTTAACACAACAAAAACTCCATAGATACTGCAACAGAAAACCAGTATGGCACCAGAATTATCACAATATAAATGGTACCACTTCATTTTCATACTCCCATAGCACCAAAGGTGTAAATAAGACTCTAGAATAAGGCTAAATGCATTCTGTCTATCCACAAGTCATACCCCAAATAAGCACAGTTGGATCATTGGTATAGAATTAAATAAAAACTTTGGAGCATATACACGATGATCTAACAAATATGTTACAGCTTCAGTTATTACACAACTTTCATTCCTTTGTTTTGTTATATAAATCGACAAATTATGTTATCCATGACGTCAATACAATGTCACTGCTTTGAAGTAAAATCCAAATCTTTGCCACTCAATTTCCTTGCCACTACTTTCAAATTAAAATGCAGCGGCTTTTAGCTTCCCCTTAACAATCCATGTGAATAAAATATATTCTGAGGACAGTGTAATTAAAGGTAAAGTCATAAAGTTGTATTAATGGATACAGACAAAAGAAAAAAGAACACATCTGAAAGGTTTTTGCTTTGCAGGTCCACACCAGAATCTAAGTGGGTGAATTTGAGTGCACACAGATTTTCCCCGGATATTTTGTAACCAACCGAAACCGCTAGAGGGCAAAATGTCCATTGCTAAAAGAATAAGCGACCCAGGCATATGAACGAGAAAAGTAAGAAAGCAGAAAAATTCCCCAAATTAGCCTTTTCTTTTCTTCTCCCCATCCCACCCTACCCCCCCAAATTAAAAAGAAGCTTTTAATCAAACTATAAATTAATACTATAACAATTTTATCTTAAGCTCTGTCAAGGAGATGATTAGGTGACATTTCTCATGAGGTCAAATCTATGTTGTTGCTTCTTCTTTCTTGCTTCTACAAATAGCTACTTTCTGCAAATATTTTGGTGCTCTCAGCACTAATCCTTTTGGTTTAGGATATGGAAATAACAGGAACTTGAACTTGGAAGTTTACCAAAAGTATGGGTGAAAAAACCTACAAACTCACAGGAGCAATACCTCAATTTAGCACTAATTTTGGTTTGGTCAGCTATAAGAGTAAATATGCATTGCAATTTTTTAAGGCTACAGCTGTATAGTTAAATTGCATTTATGATCAAGTGACATATTCAAATCTGAGACTAAAATCTTACTGGGACCGAGCTACGAAAGCTATTGCCAAATTCAACTTTTGGGCACCTTTCTCTCCAGGTGAGTTAGAGCCATGAGTTGGGAGGCCAGGCATCACACAAAATGCACTGGGAAAATCTGATGCTGAAAGGTAGAACCACCTACCAGCACATGCTGAGGGCTTTGCAGAAAAGTACCTGGGGTCCTGCTGGAGTCAGCAGTGTGTCTCTGTAGCAAAGAAGGCAAATGGCATCCTGGGCTGCAGTCAGCTGAGCACTGCCAGCAGATCGAGGGAGATGACTCTTCCCTGCCACTCAGCACTGCTGAGGCCATGTCTGATGAACTGTGCATCCAGTTCTGGCTCCTCAGTACAGGGAGGTGAAGTTTTTCTGGAATGAGTCACGTGTAGGGCCAGTAAGATGATTAAGGGACTGGAGCAGCTCTCCTAGGAGGAAAGACTGAGAGCTGAGACTGTTCAGCCTAGAGAAGGGAAGACTCAGGAGGATCTCATCAGTGTATATAAACATCAAAGGGGAGGGTGCAGAGAGGACAGAGACCAGTTCTTTTCAGTGGTGCCCAGTGTCAGAACCAGATGCAACAGGCACAAACTGAACATCCAGATGTTCCCTCTGAACAGCTGGAAACTCTTTCTCACCAAAAGGGTAACCAAGCATCTATACAGGTTGGCCAGAGAGGTGAGTAATGAGAATCTCCATTCTTGGAGATGCTCAAAAGCCATCTGGACATGGCCCTCAGCAGCTGAATTGGTATCTGCTTGAGCACAGGGGTTGGACCAGGTGATGTCCATAGGTCCCTTCCAGCCTCAACCCAATTTTGGTTCTGTGAGCAACACTGAGAGGCAGTGACTCATTCTCTTCTAGGCAGCTATAAATGACCTTGGGTAGTAAAAGATACATAGCCTTGTTTTTATGAGAGCTAAAAGACACCATAAAGAGGGGGAGACTAAGTAGAATTAATAATAATAATAATAATAATAATAATAATAATAATAATAATAAATATTAAGAAAATCAATTACTTTCTTCCATTTTTAATACAGCATGACATTGACCTTGCGGATAAAGGTAAGGCAAGTAAAAGTGTGTGTTTACAAAAACTTAAAAACAATGTAACAGAAGTGAAAACAGATCTCAAGGAACTAAACATATATGAATTGCTCATGATCACAAGATGAACTCCAGCCCAGCATTGTGGAAAAACTGAAAAATGAAGTTGCAGGTCAGACAGCAAATATTTTAAGATAGTTTCCATAATAGGAGAACAAACCTGAAAAACAGAAAAATACTTGTATTCAGGAGAAAAAGAATAACCAGATAAATATAGAGTTTTTCATAATACTGAAATAATGTGCAAGGGTTTTGGAAGCATTTTCCTTTATCTATAGACTCAATTTTGTTCATTAAAAATGTAAAAATACATCATGAGCTTCTAAAAAGTGAAATTATTTTTCACAGTAGGGTAATGAATTAAGAGTTTATCAGTCTGGGCTGTAACACTCTGACACACTGAAATCTAGTAGTCTAGCTAAGCAGGTAAAGATTAATAGAAATCTAACCTGAACAAGGAATTGGTCTAACAGGAGACAACACCAAAGAGAATTAAAAGGAAACTACTGGGTGAGATTAATTAGGGGAAAAAAATTAGCTTTTGGCCTGATCTCTTTACAAGTTTCCATTACTAATAAAGGAGTTATCATCACAAAGACAGGAGAAAATGTTAGCAAAACACAAGGGTAAATGACCTGAAGGACCATGTTAATGGATATTCAGTAATACTAAATACATGTCTATAAAATAATAACTGAAAATATTCAAGCTTATTTTGAATTTAAAATTTATTTCTACCATATGAAAGCAGAAGGAGCTAATCCTATTTGTTGATCATAGGTTAATGGGATACTGGGATATAAATGTGATACAGCTACCTAAAAGGCAAATGTAATACTGGCACATCATCATTCAGAATATGGTGACTGACAACCTTAAGACATTAAATAAAAAGGAAGATAATTGGTAAGAGCAATTAAGTTAGTAAGGACAATAAAAAGTCTGTCACAGGAAAGAGGACTAAAAGACCTCTAGATTTTTTCACAGACCAAAATGAAGTCTGAGGGACCATTTAACTCTTCTCTCTAAAATACTTCAGGGGACTGGCACTAGAGGAAGAATAGTGACTTCAAGGGAGGAACATTGTCAGCAAGGATGCAGATATGAATAAACTTTCAAGGAGAAGTCAGGAGAAGCCCTCAAGCAGCTTTTCTATGGGAAATGGAGAATAAAGGAATGGCAAGGGAAGATCATAAAAGTAGTATTGAGATGGGTTTTTATATACTTATTAAAATATATTCCAGCCCTCTGCTATTGCAGTCATCATTCAGAGAGATCTATAAACTCCCTCCTAGTCCTGGTCTTCTTTTGAGGCCATGGCCTGAGATCTCATAAACAGAGTAAAGAAACTACTCAGAGGGTTCAGCTAGCACATTGGCATATGGATATGCTTTCAAAAATTTGACAGATTGGATTAGCATTTCCACAGTTAGGCAGTACCTGGGCCAGTACTCTGAGGAAATTTAGATATTTTATTAAGTTAGGCAGAAAGTGAGAGATCTGAGGATCTCAAGTGATGCATAAATTTCACTCATTGGCCTGTCAGGGGTTCTAGCCCACAGTGATCTACACACATGCACAATAAACTATGCAGTACCATGCAGCTCCATCATGATAAATCATTTAAATTGCTTTCTGTTCCACCAGCCAAGCTAGCTAGGGCTTCCTATATTGAAGTTTGCACTGTACACACACCAAAAATATCTTGCCTGTAATGAGAAAGAAATCTACAGCAGTAGACAGCTCTAGTAATTTTTGAGTATTACTACAAAGTAGCTCTCATAGAAAGTCAGGTCTCTTCTTTCTCAGAATTAAATTTCTAGAAAAACAGAAAAAAAGAAAAGTCAGTCAGGCATACCTACTGAACCAAGCAAATTACTAACTTCTTAAATAATTGTCACCATTTTGGTACTCAGGTTTAGGGGACAGAACAACTACACCCCAACTTAGGGTATTAAAAAAGACTTACAATAAATAAAAACAATCAAAATATTCCACAGTAACAAAATAACTGAGTGATTTCTAGCTAGGATTTTGGAACAGGAATTGAATGAGAATCAAAAACAATGCAAAAGAATCATTAAGTGACTGTGCTTTTGACATATTCAGACAAGCCTTTGCAAGTGGATCAAAACCCCTAAAATTTATAGGAAATTATTTTATGTTAAATTCCTATATTGACATTACCAGCTTTATAGAACTGTAAAAGAAATCAGAGGAGGTGACTTGGGGGGAAAAAACCAAACACACAAAACCAGACACCAAGGGGTAATAGTTCATCATTACTAGGACATAAAAGGACATATAAAAAATAATAGGAAGGAAGTGACAGAAAAGATGCAACAAGGAAAATTTGAACTGAGTAAATGAAATGAACTTATTTTGAATCAGTAAATTAATAAAATTCATTATGGACCAGTAAAAAAAAAAAAAAAAAAAAAAAAAAAAAAAAAAAAATTTAAAATTTTTTGAATTTTTTTTAAAAAAAAAATAAAAAAAAATATTTTTGGGCAAGAAAAAAAAAAAAAAAAAAAAAAAAAAAACTAACAAAATATCTAGAATTTTGTGCATTTTTTATGAAACACATAACTTCATATGTTACAAATAAGGTCTATTCCAATTTATCTACATTTTGGAGTTGAGTTGTTTCATTTTATTAATAGTGCAAAGAAAGATGTTTCTTTAATGATTTCTTTGATCTTTGATGTGGTGAACGCTAAGTACAAAGCTTTAACTTTATCCTATCCTGTATACAATGGATTTAAAGTGAAATACTAGATTTCTGGATCCAGGTAATCACCAAAGGGAAAAAAAAAAAAAAACCAAACCAAAAAAACCTTGACCTATTAATCTTGATGACAGTTTTACACTGCTTTTTGTTGATGTAAAGGTTTTCTTTTTTGAAAGAATGAACCCTCTTATGCATTCTCATGAAATCCTTCTTCTGAGAAGGTGAGGATGTTGAATTATGTCAAGCTGCCTCATCATAAAGCAAAGCAAAATGATGATGCATAGTCATAGGATTTAAAATAGTAATATAGCAGGGTTTAGCAGATGCTGTTTCATAAGCAGAGCTGTTAAAAAAATTCTCTCAGCTAATGCAAATCTCTGATCTATTGCAATGAAAAGTAAAATGTTTCAGCAAGTAACCATGAAAGTGGACTAGATACAAAATTTATAGAAAAGGTATTTGCATACTAAATAATTTACAAAAATGATAATTTTAATTTATTCCATATAATTTATCCAGATACTCATGATAGGGATTTTAGAAATATATTCTGAAAACTATTCTGGTAGGATTTTGGATTAAATTTTTTCTTCTTTTTCCTAAGAATGCTCTCAATAAGTGAATACCCATTTTCTTTGGGGAGCTATTTCACACAATAGAGCTGTCTCCTGGGGCACTGAAAATAAATTCAGTGAAGTTGGAAAACAAATTTGTTTGGAAACAAATTAATATTCTTTCCAAAATCCTTACTATGGAAAAATCCTTGATATCATTCAAACTATGAAGATTCTTCAGAAGATCTGTATGGCAGAATGAAAGCCTTTAATTTAAAAACAAGGACCTTAGTAAAGTCAAATATTTTTTGTAATGCCCTGGTAACATTATGAAACCTAATCACTAGCATGAGTGCAAGAAAATACGGTGCTCCCTGAGAAAAAAAATATGTTCAGAAATCATTTGAATCTCCCTCTTCTTAATTTCTGCTACTTTACTAGTTTCAACTGCTTCATTTGCTTCTTTTTACCCACACCTTGTCTATTTTACCCACTGTCCTGCTCCCATTACTAATAAATCATGCCTTTATAGAATTATTTCCATCTCTCTTGTTCATCTTCTTTGCTTTGCCTGAATTTTCAGGGTTTTTTTTCTGTTGAGATTCAATATAATTGGCTAGACCAGGCAGGCTACCTTTGCTTTATAGCACCATAAAATTGCAAGTAGTGAAAAAATTAAATTATTGCAGTGTTACAGCAGAAATTAGTAATTTTTTTGTTTGGTTTTCTTTAAAGAAATTTAATTAGCTGTTAAACCTGTCTCTTCAGCCTTTTTAAAACACCTTCATTTAAAGTAATATACGTTTTATCCTTTTATGATTGACTAATTGAAATAAAAAATAATTCTAGCTTATCTAGCAGTAAACATTATTATTATTTTAGAACCTAGTTTTCCTCTTTATTTTGTATTATATTTCTCCTTTCCCATCTCTTTCTTTCACCCAAAAGCTGGTGGAGATGGCTGGATCCCAAGAAGCTCTGCTTGTGCCATGATGCTGAGCATATAAAGCCAGTGCTCTGCTGTAAGAAGCAGTCAAAAAGCCAAAGGTGTCTAGGAGGCAGCCTTTAAACCCTGAGAAGTTTTAAAACTTAATTTCATATAGTTATAGTTGAAATTTGTATAGCAGGCTGGGGAGTTACTGAGAGTCCTAGCTCTGGAATCAGAATGTTAAAATGATGCACTAAGAAGGTGAAATGAACCGTCAGACCATGAAATAAAAGCTCAAAGGAAGGGTCAGATTTTGCCAAGATAATCCCCAAAGTCAAAGGAATTCCTCATGAAAGACAGTGGTAGTTCATTCAACAGATATAAGCTCTCACTGAATGATCAGCTAGATCTGATGACCTAATTAGGTGAGCCACCTAACGCACTTTTCAAACAGTTCAGTATTCTACTGTGGTCCATCACCACCCGTAAAGTGAAAACAAGAGCCTAACAGACTTCCACTCACTAGAAATCTTCACGAATTTGTGATTTGTGCACTATTAGAGAAGTACAGGAAAAAAGAGACATGAATTCTACAGGTACAGTAAGAGTAAGAAATAAAAAAAATATATATTTTCTTGCAAAACCACCGGTTTAGATAAGTATCACCAGTTTCAGTCTCCAAATCTAGATGTCTGATGTCTCTCCCACTCTAGATAGACGAGGAAGAAAAAGCCAAAAAAAATCTCCTTTCATTCAGCCATGTTGAGCTCATTTTGTTTACATAATTCAACTAGCAATACAAATCTCGACTCTCAGCAGAACTTGGACCAAATTACCTCCAGAGGTCCTTTCCAAGCTGAATTACTCCACAATTCTATAACAGCTTCCCTCCACCTATTTTTTTTTTTTCTTGGTGAAAATAGAAAACTACTCAACTTGCTGATCTCAACTTCATCCCATGAGATGAAGTGTCTAAGCATAATCTATGGTGCTTGAAATCTCTTTGGTGAGATTTCCATCTCAACGACAATAAAACTGGGTGGCAAGGACAGAAAGAGATGTTGCTGAAGTTTGCTTTTAAAATAAACTTCTATTATAGATGAGCTCTTAGTCTGAGGGCATTTAATTTGACAATAAACAAGTAGCAATTTTTTTGACATCTAAATGCCAAGAATCGTAGTTCCAGCAGTTTGAAGCACTTACATGCATAGTTTTTATTCCCCCTGCTTCCAGCTGGCAGTCCCATGTGGATTTCCAGTGCAAAATTAACTATGACTGGCACAAAGCATATTCCTGCAGGCAAGGAGACTGGAAGAGGCATACACATTTTGCCTTGGCTGAAGCTTGTACTAGTTGGTAACTTCAGTTACCTTCCAAAATGGTCTTTTGCAGAATGTATTGGTTTATGCTAGAAAGTAGACCCTTGAGTTTTAAATAAATCAGTGTGCCATTTTTTAATTATTCTCCTGCCTCTTTTGTCTAGCTGCATCAGATGCTGTGTATTTTCCAGCATTATTCTTTCCAATCAAATTCATACCTCAGAAAATCACATATTTTACAGTAGCTTTTCTTGTTTGTATCATTACAAACTAAATCAACTGCTTCATTTTACATGCAAAGCAGAAAGTTTATGGTCTTATTAAAACTCCAGTAACAGCCTATTCAATTTATTGTTCAGCAAAACAAAAGACATATTTAAAGAAGGAAGTGTTTTATTGTTTGGGGGTGTTTTCCCCCAAATTTCAGTCCAATATTCCCCATCGTCATGCTTATAATAATTGCAATAGTAAAGACAAAAAGGACACAAGGACAAGTAACAATTGAATGCCACCATAATCCTTCTCTTCCTGAGTTCCCTAACATTGCAAGATACTACAGTCCCTGCATATAGACATGCACATAGCTGCTTTCTCTACTATATTAGACCTCCTCTAATATAATCTCCTGACAGCCTATTTTTCCTTAGTTTCCATTTCATTCTTCTTGAATCAATGTCCTCAGAGAGGCACCTGATCTACTGCAAAAATATATTTCCCACAACCAGAATTAGCTCAGACCCTTGCTCTGGTCTAAGCCTGTGGGACAAGATATTTCTACATCAGAAGAAAGGAAGAAAGGAAGCTGAATTAATAACTTTCTCTGCTGGCTCTATTTGTCACTACTTCTGCCCTTCTGTCATAACTAGAAAGACACACTGAGCATTGGCACTGCTTGTTGTCTGGAACAGCCAGTAGAACAAAAATACACATACACAAAAGAAGAATTAGAAACATGCAGGCCTGAAGATGATGAAATCTATCATAGACATTTTGGTATCAAGTAAACCTGAAAGGTGTTCCATCTGCCTGAAAAATGAAGCTTACTGTGGCACTCTAAGACAGATGCTCTCTCTACAGCTGTCCTTTGAAGCAGTGAAGCCTGTGAGCAAGCCTGCTAACCTTCGGCATGCTCCCCAGCCAGACTATCTACCTAGGCTTCGATTGTCCTCACTGCCATAGAGAGAAAACCACAACTTTGTCCCCTTTGGTGAGCCCACGGCAGTGTCAGCCTGACATTTCAACACATAATGCTGAGAACTGTCTAGGAAGGTCTTGGCTGACTGATCTGTTGTGGCACATGTGATGGCAGATGTAGCCAGTGCAAGGAAATTTCCCAAACCTGAACATTAACTTGCCTGTCTACATCTGAGTATGAGCCTGTATCAAAGTACCAACAGCAAAGGATCACTTGGGCTTAAGGGTGGTTTCAGGCTACCTAGCTGGATCTTAAAATGGAAACATAACTAATGAAAATGAGGTGTGCACTTTGTACAAAATTGTGTTACCCCTGCATCTGGTACAAATATACCATCTGTAAAATACCACGTGCTGTCGTGACCCTGTTTTAAACAACGTGTTAGTGAGATGGAACTGACTAAAGTAACCCCAGCAAAGGGTAACTGTCTGAGAAGGGCACTCTATGCAGAGTTTCAAAGCTCTCTATTCAGTTTGTGAATGCTCGTGCCTAGGAATACTGGAATTTGTCTCTACTAAGATTATGATCTTAGAAAAGTTCTATTTCTTTCAATTTGGCTATCTTTATGTGTAGTCCTCAGCATATTGGTACCTTGTAACAAATATACAAAAGTTACTAGGTTTTTCATGACATGTATGGGTTTCCAACCACTAAAAATATGAAAAGCTGTTGTGCATAACATAATTCCTAAATAATAGTGTCACATAAGCTAAAAGCTGAAAAGGACATGGACAAGTAATCTAAAGTGGTAATAGATAGCACGACTGTATATAAAAAACACAAGGCATAATTATGTTCCTCCTTATTTATTACCAGTAAAACAAGATAAAATTAACCCTTAAAATAACATTGTCTCACTTTATTAAACAAAAAAAAAAAAAGCATTCTTACAAAAGACATCCTGACAGCTTCAATATTACCTAATATCTTCATGTCCAGCCTAAGAATCAATGTAGATATATTTGAAATTGTTTCCTTCAAGTTAAGAGATTTCTACACTGAAAAGAATAACCTAACAAATTATGTCATCCACATTACTGCCTTTAAATACTATTAAAATTTTTCTTTCTCATATGCTCTACCCATTTTTATGTTAAAAAATCACAGCTATTCTTTGTGGTTTTTGGAGAGTATTCCCTATGCCAAACTTTTCTGCTATGCTGTAGGGAATAAGGGCATTTTCTGAAGTGTCAGCATCTCTGACAACTCTGCTTACCTTCACTCAATCCCAAAACGAAGAACATTTTATTACAAGATCTGAACCTGACAGGCAATCCAAGAAATTACAAAAAATTGGTGCATTCACAAAAACAAATAAATCTGTTTCTATAGGTTTTGGAGACTTCTCAGGTAAGGGCTCAATATTTCCCAGCATCAAGGACAAAAGTATTGGCATCTGCTTGACTCATAACTCTCCCTCAGTACTCCTGCTTATGGTTCCAGCCCAAAGCTATCCCAGCTGCATGAATTGTTTTCAAAGATTCTGAACACACATCTCTCTAAGAGGCCTAGAGTTCCCAAAAAGGCAGATAATACAACATGCACCATTTGTTCCCTCCCTACATTGGATTCGTCACAACATCAAAAAATCAACATTTAGACTAAAAGTGACGGCAGTCCCTTACCTACAACTTTTGGCATGACTATGCTGTAACACAGCAGAAGAGATTAACGTTTCAAGTTGATGAGTCCATACATTTCTGAATTAAGCCTGAAATTTCTTGGCCTACATTTTAAATGGAGTTGCCTCTGAATGTGCTCCTTAGAGGAGGAACAGCTAAGCTACACTGGTGCATGCACACAAATTGCTGTGCAAGAAAAAGCTGTACTATTACTGTTAATATATTCTGAGAGCACCAGAGATGCCAGGAAAATTGTAGCACCTAAATCAAAGATATCTAAAAAACATTATCATAAATAATTTTACTTGATGTGTAAATCAATTCTCTCTGCTTAAATCAAGACATTTTATTTTGGCACAACAGAAGAGACTTTGCAAAAGTAACTGAAGTGATTTGTCATGGTGGGTTTTTGTCACCCTATCAGTCTTGTCCAGGAAAAGACATTGAGTGTCATGAATTCCATCATTCAATCTCCAATATTGTATTTCACTTTTTTTCCTGCTGAAGTTCAAAATAGGCATAGGATGTCAGGCACTTAGCACTGCATAGCAAAGACATGAGGTTTTTAGACAGACTATTACAAGTCCTTATCAGCACCACCATATGCCACAAGACAGAATGCACATAATTCTGTCAATACACATAATTCCCATTTTCAGATTAAAGAATACCTTATAGAGAAACCATACATACTCCCTTCCTCCAGCATTATGACCTTTTTTATGGGTATACAAACGCAATTAATCTGCCAGGGAAAATAACAAACCAATGTATTTGAAACAGGGAAGACTTGATTTGCCCATGAACTATTTCAAATCAATTTGCTGTATGTAATTTCATTGTCAGACTTGTAAAAATGCTTCCATCTAAACATATTCATATTCAGTAAGAGGATATTAAAAAATATCTAATCTCTATTTTTTTTCAAATTTGGATGACTTACATGATTATGGAAGAAAAATTTCTTCACTTTTAGTAATAATTTTATCATCAGTCCAATAAAGAATACAACAACCAAAAAATAGGAAAAAAATCCTGTATACAGTGTGTGACAAAAAACCCTATATATTTTCCAAACAGCATACAAATTAGTTCTGCAGGAAAAAGAAAAAGAAAAAGAAGAAAAAGAAAAAGAAGAAAAAGAAAAAGAAAAAGAAAAAGAAAAAGAAAAAGAAAAAGAAAAAGAAAAAGAAAAAGAAAAAGAAAAAGAAACGCAAACAGAAAAACACAAACAAACAAAAATCCCTCAGTCTTTGCATTTATCTTAAAAAAAACATTAATATTTCTTTTTTTTCTTTCATCTGGGTAGGCATATAAACATATACCACTGGAGTGGTAAACTCCACTGATATATATTATCACAACTTTTCATAAGAAAAAAAAAATTTTTAATTAAATATAAATAACAGCATCTCTGATACTAATTTAGACAGCAACTGTTAGCATAATTTCAAATGGACTAATCGTAGTATCTTTGTTTCATTTTAGTAAAATCTGTTAGGATTTTAAGGCAATGAACAACACATTTCATTGCTTTACATTTAATGTATGTCCTCCTCTTTGTTCATAGCAAGATTTTGACTTTAGCAACTATGGCAGGTAGGTTATACACAGGAATGTAATTTAAAGACTACATAATGTTGCAACATGAAAAACAATATACAAATCAGAAAATAGAGAAGGTACAAGTGTCCAGCCATACAGACAGCATAGTGGTTTTCCAGTCATTAATTAGTCCCTAGTCATGCAATGATACTCTGCAGAATAACTTTCTAAATTAACTTGGATAGTTAAAGTGACAAGATAATAATTCCAAAGTATGTTAATAAGTACATATATTTATATTTTCCACACATGTGTGTATTTTGCCTGGGAAAACATTTACGTATTCAAGAGGAAACAACCCCTGACCTCATAGGTAAAAATTCCAACAAGCAAAATCATGAACAAGATTGCTTAGGTGTTAGTGAAGCAATTAAAAAGAAAAAAAAAAAGAAGAAACATATTAATTGAACAAGATTACAGAGAGGCAGGATGACAAAGATGTTTTTAAGTGACAAGATGCCTTTTAAAGGAATATTGTGTTTGACAAATAAAATTTAAATTATTATGCAAATCATGTTTGCAAGCATGATGCTTGCCAGAAGTTCATTTAACCTTATTTCCTTTCCTCAGTCCTGGAATAAAAAGTAATTACAGCACATAAGGGAAAATTAATGTATTTGAACCTTCTGCTACAGTTTTCTTGAAATTCACCTTTCACACTCCCTGTATCGACATCTTTTATGCCTTTAATAACTTTAACCTTACATGATCTTGGAGAACCTGATTTATCTTTTCTAAGCTACTAATAATAAACATAGGAGTCATAGTGGCTGATTACAGGGAAAAACCAGCAAGGTCCAGACCAGGATTTACATAGAGATGTTGTTTGTTGTCCCAGGAATTTAAGAAGTTTAACCTAAAGCTATTTGCACTACAGTCTAGGCTAAAAGAGCAACAAATGATGTCACCTGCAGCATGTTATCACTGTTGTAAGGGGTTTAATGGCAATGTGCCTGCACATTTCCATACCAGATATAGTACAATAAGCTACTTTCAAGGTCTTCTTCTCTTAATTGCTCATTGATTACTCACCATACTTTACAATGAGAACCCCTGAGCTTAATTGGAATCAATGGTGACATATGGTGTACGGTCCCAAACTACTGACTTAATTGGAGAGATACAAACTTCCAGTTTTAGTTGAAAGTATTAAATGCTACCTCACCTGTTTTGCTATTGTGCTTTACAGCAACACTCAATCCTTTACTGTTTTGTTTGATATTTGGTCTGAACTGCTATGAACTGCATCAATGTTTTGTTTATTTGCTAACACAAAAGTGTTCATTTCATGTCTTTTAGAACACTTTTGCACCCTTCTACCTGAGAAGGTCGTTATCCTATGTTCCATATGCACTTTTCAATCTTAATATCAAAGCAAAGTAGTGGCTATTTTCAGTGTTCAGCAAAAGCAACAGACCTCATCTAAAGCAGTGGAAATAGGCTTCCATCATGCATGTCCATATTACCTTCTAGCTTAGGAAAGGTTAATATAAAATGTGCTGTCATTCAAGCTGCAGGAGATCCAATTATGAAGAAAAAAGCAGATTATTAGACTAGGTATATCTATGTACATCGTTATGGCAAATACATTTTTAGACAGGTGTGCACTGAAGCAATTATATTCTAATTATATACCTGCAACATTTTTATCACACTTAATTTAACACATGACGTAACCTATTCCAGAGGAATACAATTATAAAAGTTTTAATGCTGTGTTACTGCTAGGAAATAAGAAGCATTTCTGCAGTGTATCTATACAAGATTTTACACTCATCTAGGAAAAGTAGAAGTCTTGGAAGGATCACTGGAGCAAAACAAAATAGTATCAGTTAAAACCAGCAAGTTCTCAAATAATGTCAGAACTTTTAAATCTAACTTTTTAAACTATAATAAATGATAGACTTATGAGTTTAAGCTATATCTGATATCTGATCCTTGGAAAATGGTGCCATATGAAATAAGCTTCATTAATACAAAACAGAGAGCTAACATACAGCAGTAATTTAGCTTAATAAACAATGACTTTGAAAGACCCTTCTCAGCTTAATAGTTCACTCACATTGATTACACTAAGATTTTCTTTTTAGCCACTTTAACTCAGATAGTCGATATAACGTTTTGGCTGTTACGCTTTATTGCTTTAAATTATTCAGGAAAGGAAGTACAAGGGCAGACAGATAAGGTCTTTTTGTTCTGCTATAAGTAACATAGTAAATTGTCTTCACCTCTGCCCTACTTTCTTTCTTCCCTGCAATTTTCATTTTGATGCTCTTTACTTGATCCAAGTCTGATTTCAATATTTAGGGTTTTTTTTTTTTTTCTGAAGTCCTGTAAAAATAATTAGAGAAAGTAGAGTGATACTCTTCTAGATAGAAGAGTGACAAAGCAATGCAGAACACATTAAGATATCTTGGAATTTGCAATCTAGTTTAGGTCACCTGCATTAGTCAAAATGAGGTTTGTATCTTTACAATGTAGTACCTTACAGCTAAGAAAATTGCAGGTATGTAATATTACTACATGCAGCAAAATATATACAAAAAATACAACAGCTAAAATGTCATTACCATTTTTATACCATAAGTTTTATACCATAAGTTTACATTGGTGAGAAATTTAGAATGCCTGCTTTAGATGCAGTGTAAATGAAGACACCTTTCTTCTCCACTGACAAGACTTTCAAATTATTAATGCATGTGCTTCAGCCCTTAAATTACTCTTTTAGGGTACTTTTTTGAATGTGTCTATATTACGGTTCCTACCAGGAGCAATCAATCAAAAAGGAAAGGCTTGATTACAACTTTACTTGCTCTGATAATGAAGATCAAAAGGTCTTTACAAACCTCATAACAGAGTTCCCAAGTTGAGCCCAGCTTAGCAGTAGGCTGAAGAGCTGTGGCAGAAATAAAACTTCAATGTTTAGATTATCCATTTGATTGAATAAAGCTTATTTCTATTTCATCCTGGGAAAATGCCATCTGGTCCTCAGTGTATCTTCTCCTGGAACACGTGGGATACTTAGAATCTCTAAAATTACTTAAGAATAAAGTTAGGGAATGTAAAGCCAGAGTAAAATAGAGTAAAATGTTCCCTTTGTTTCACTTCATCCACTTAAAATCAAAAATATGCTGTTTCTTACCACACGTCATTCTGATATGTTCCCAGGTTGTTACCTCTGTTCTATGTTGAGAAAAGTTATTCAACTGAGTAATTGTCTATTATTTATAAACAGGCACATCTCCTGCATGAAGTTTAGAACACTCAAACTCTTTATGTCATAGTGCCCTAACAAAAAAGGCAACTAAAGTATCAGTTTCTTAGTTCAGGAAGTTAAAATTATCATTTAATACCTGTTAACAAAAAATAGTAATATAATGAAGTTTAGTTTTTGGAAGAATTTTTGGACAGAAATCATTACCTTAATTATTGATGTAATTTCTAATGAGGGAATTCTAGCATTCTGAGTAATTTTCAATTAAAAATTACATAAAAATGTTAAATCTCGCAGCTTGATATTTTGAATTCTATGGCATACATCAAAACATTTTAACACAGCTATTCAACTGAGCATGGGACTAAGAGCCTGAAAACTTGGCTTGTCACCTCATAGTAGAAAGGTCTACACAGTGTAAAAGGAATTTATGGAAGTTTTTAAACTTTTTTAACTTTATAAAACTCAATAGTACACATAGTTTGTGGTAATCTTTGAATGTTAAGCTCTGTAGGGTGTCTTAATTATCTTGAAAGACACAGTGGAACTCAAAAAAAAGTCCTTGGTACACAGGGGAAGATGGGGATTGTGATGAACAGTCTTGCAGCAACTTTTTTTCTTTCTTTCTTTCTTTCTTTTTTTCTTTCTTTCTTTGTTTCTTTTTTTTTTTTTTAATAAGACTGCTGCTGTAGCAGGAACGCACAACACCAAGGTAGATAACTTTGATCAAATTCACATAGGCTAAATTCCACAAGAACCCAAAGTACTATTCTCCAGTTTAGGGGTCTTTAATTTAAACATATCCAATGCTTGAGCATTCCCTTCATCATCCAGTGGAAAAAAAAGAACACGCATAATTAACATCCATACTGAATCATACCTTCCTACTGAAACCATGACTGTCTTGCTGGCAGAATCATTAATGGAACTGGAAACAAAAGTGTACATACTTTCTTTAAAAGGAGAGACAAATGATAGCTATATGCCAGTGACGTGTAAGAATGTGAAGAATGTATCTTGTCCTAGAAAGTGTTTTATGGATTGGGCCAAACATTTACAGTACTACAAAATTATTACATCCTTTTAGTATTTAGGCAACTCCCTGGAAATGGGCTGATTGTACTTTCTGACAGGCTGGTTTTTGGGCAAACCAGTCAGGTTTGATACCATCTCCACCTCTGCTTAAAACAAATTGAATCTGTAAAAAATTGTTTTATTTTTTCAGCAATGAGGCCACAGCTCGAGTGCTGTCTCCAGTTCAGGGCCCCTCATGACAA
>WBNO01009318.1:0-30045 GCA_013400575.1 Peucedramus taeniatus
AAAATCTCTATTTCAACAGGTCCTGTGACTCACAGATCAAGTCTGCCAGAAAAGTAGTTTTGCTTACAAGGAGCTGTTGGTCTTTGTTTTCTCTTGTCCCTATTTTATAGTTGTAAAAACTGACTGAGAACAGACTCAGATGTAGTCTGTTTAACAAGCCCAGTTTAAATTCAAGTGTACAAATGTGATCAGATGTTGCGGTGTGATTTCATGGTTTTCCTCAGAAATCTGGTTCCCTCCCCTGAAGATTCCCCCCCCAGATGTGTCAATCACCTTTGCTTTCCCCACCTTGACCCCTGCTGAGCACTGTCTGTCAATACTGGAATTCCAGAAGGGCATCGAGTAATTGGCACATTCTAAAGATACCCTTTACCCCTCGGGGGGCATTGGGTCATTCAGGTGTCCTTTGTCCTTTAAGACTTCTCCCCCTACCCTGTACCTGGCTGGTGGCTCCCTGTCCCTTCCCCTCTCCCCTCCACCAGGTAAAAAGTGACAGCAACCACGTGGCAGGGCATTCAGCTGGGAATTTCTGTGATAGTTCTGCTACAGTTCTGTTAGGTTCTGTTAGAGTAGTTGCTGAATTCAGAGGCCTGTGGGCCTGAATAAAGCTCTAGATTATAAACTCTTCATCAGAACCGACTCCTTTCCTTCATCACCGCCTTAAAGCTTCTTCCTCAGAGGAAAACCTGAGGACTGGAGCCCAGGCATGTCTGGACTTGTCTCCACATGTTCAGCTGCAACATCTAGCTAGCCAAAAGTGTCTCCGGGGTGAAACACCACAGCAGCCGCTATTTGGTCCGGCAGCAAGGGCCAGCAAGCCAAGGCACATCCTGTCTGCATATTGGTATCACCAATAATCAGATCTCTTATAAACAGATTGGTTTTTGCCGGCAGAGGTTTCCAGAGTAACTTCTGGTTTATGGTATCTGGCAGTTAAAACCAGGTGAAAGTTGCCGGAGGATTGGACATTCCTCATCCAAACTGTAAAACACACCAAGCACTATAATCCATCACGTGTTTGAAGCCAGTAGGCAAGTTCTGCACTGCTTTATGTCCTGCTCCTTGCCCATTGCCTCCAGGCAGCCACTGTGCTGCCCAGAGCTTTGTATCTGGTTTGAACTTTGTTTTGTATGTATGAGCTTTGTTTCCTTTGGTGCCCTGAGAAACAGGGCTGTCCTTCACCCAGGTGATGTGCTGTCTGCCTGGGCAGAGATTTGGAAGAACTTTGTAACCAGCCACTCAATGCAAAACAAAGCCCAGCACCAAAAAAATCAGGTACTGTATCCTGAGGGTCTTGGTTTTGATTCATCTGGATCCTAGGACCAAGGCTATTGTGAGAAGCCAGACCTTGCCCCAGAGCACTCAGTCAGACCAGAGTCCATCACTTGAATTTATTTGAAAACTACCAACTGCAGTCATGACTATTTAAAGATTGTATCTATTTAAAACACACACACACACACACACACACACACACACACACACACACACACAGAAGGGAGCTAGAAATAGCAGGGACTGTGAGGAATGGGGGCTGAGCTTGGATTTTTCCCTGTCTGAACACATGGCAACTTGGATGCTTTCCATGGATGGTCCACAGCCACTGCTCCTGGACTGCCAGCAGCAGGGAAAGCAACATCTCCCACACATGGTGACAGCCCCCCTGCCATTACACTTTGCCCCTTCAGTTTATTTGCAGGTTGTTATCACACTATTTATAGCTGGCTCCTATTTCTAACCCCACAGACTTATTTGCCATGTCCAGAGTCCTTAGAGAGCGAGGTATGTTTAAAGTGTGACATCTGTGAGGACAAATTAAGAGAAAGCCTGACACAAAAGAGAGATGCAGAGGGCAGACAGGGCACAAGGCATCTTAGGACCATCATTGAACTGATACTGAGGGAGTCTCTCTCTGTATATGATGCTGTCTGTCAATCCTGCCTCATGGAGTTCACAGTCTGACCATAGTGACAGGAGAACCACCCTGGGATAACCCCCAGGGTCTTTTCTTTTTGTAATATTCTTCTCTCTGTCTCCTGGCTTGTCCCTTCAGGCTCAATTTCTTCTCTCAACATTTCTGCCGCTTTGGAGACAGTGATTGTTGTGGCCCAGCAGGATCAACCTGCCTTTGGAACGAGGACCACTTTCTCATTCCAGGTACCGCTGGTCTTTCTACAAGCACTGGCCTTCCCTGTGGGATGTGCTTCTCCAGGAGCTGCCTGACTCCCAGCCTGAGCAGCTGCAACCCACAGGTTCTGCACCAAGCAGAGACCCGGCATCCGGCACTCCGTGAAAATGTTGGCTGCTGCCTGAACTCCCTGCCCGTTATAGCACAACAGCTGTGAAATGCATTACTCACAGATGTCTATAGTTAGGGTCCACCACTGCCTTCCAATGGCATCTGAGCCAAAAGGGCCATGAAAATTGAACAGGATCTCTTGAGCCACCAGATGAAAGAGTCATGCTCCATAGACCCCAGGCATTCAGTTTTACTGATTTAGCTTCATCCTAATTGTGGCAATCAATGTGAGGAATCCTGACTCCAAAGAGACCATAGCTGAGTTGTTATTTGCAGCAAGGCATTCCCATAAATTCAGGAGGCTTTATGTCCTGGAGCTGTATGGGATCCTAAATGACAGAAGTAGGTCTTTATTGCTGAGTTTTGGGATGATTATTTGTGCCTTCCTGACATGGAAAACTAATTTGCATCCTGACTAACACCAGCTGTTTGCTACTGTTGATGAGCTTCAGTCATCTGTAAGTTTTGTCAACAACGTCCCATTTAATACATAGTGCATTTTCCAACATGAACACCAAGAGCCTTTCCTACCACCACAGTAAATCTATAGCAAGAGAGAGCACAATAAAAAAATCACAGTTATTCTAAATAAAAACTACTTAAAATTGTGTATTCAGGGAGAAAATATTATTGAAAACATTGTGTGTCCATAGTGTTGGGGTGTCTCTCTTGCATCTCCTGATGGCCTCAGCCCCCAGTTTTGCAAGAAATATTTATATGTGCTTTAAGAATACAAGCAGCCTCAACAGAGGGTCTTTGTTGGGCTAAGATAACAGACAACTGATGGAGACAGGCAGTAATGCAAAAGATGATATTTCAAAGTTGGTGGTCTTTTCTGATGAGGATCCGTACATTTTTGGGAGGAGCAGGAGAAGGTCAGCATGAATTCAGAATGAATGATGAGGAAGAAGAGGCAGGAAAATGCCAGCACAGAAGAGAGATGATTAAAATGAACTCTCACCAAGATCACAGAGCAAGAAACATTAGGAGCCAAACCAGAGATTTTTTATGTTCCCTGCACACCTCATCTATGCACTATTATCTCCATCTTTGCTGCCATTTTCCATTTATTGCTGTAGTTTTACAGAAGCAAAGAATAAAGCCATGTTGAGCTTTGAGAATTTTATATTTTATTTTATTTTATTTTATTTTATTTTATTTTATTTTATTTTTATTTTTATTCCATTTTGCAAATAGACTATGTTAACTTTACAGCCATAGATAATTCACATTTGTGGCTCTGCTATTTCCAGAGATAGGATATCCATCATTCTTGGAAGTATATGCAAGCTGACATTTTCTGTTAGACCAAAATATAATTAGATTTGCACATATCAGGCATGAGGTTATCGACCACAAAAACAAAAAGACACCACATGAACAGGGAAGAACATCTAGGAGACACACCGATCCATCTGGGGGCCAGCAGAAACAAAACCTGAATGGGCTAACACAACACTACCAATGTCCTGTCTGATTAAATCTACTTCACCAAACATCATCAAGGACAAAAATGTCCCCTTTGCCCATAGTTGGATGCATGATGAGCAAGGAAAAAATATATGACTTCTTACACATTGCTGAGTTGCTTTAAATCCTCTGTGTTTTGCAGTAAGTGCTAAGAAGGCACCCCTGTACCCTGGGCATCAAACTGGTTTGCAAGTATCCCAGTTTTAGGGATGTTAAGTTGTAGATATTGCTTCAAACAGGGAACTTTGCAGGCAAATCCTGCCTTCCAGTCTGCCATGCTGCCTGCCAGTGGACTGAGGTGATGCTGAATGTTGGGAGAACTTAGGAACTTCTGCTCATGTGCATCCTGGAAGTCATGTATTCATTCATGTTTGTCTTGATGTCTCCATGCTTAATGCTTGTGCAGTCACTACATTTGGTCTCTCTAAAAGTGTCAGGCTGCCTGACACATAAAATAGCATGAATTCACCCAGTGGGTCTGTGACCATTGATATTGCACCCACTGTGTGGTCTCAGCCTCAGGCAGGGGAGGGCTTGGTTTGGGGGAGACACACTTGCTGTCAGTGCAAATCACCAGGGGAAAAATCAACCTCAAACTAGGATTAAAAGGACAGAAAGTGAGTTATAAAAGTCAGTCAGCAATTGACCAAGGACTTTGCTGGCACACTTTTACTTTCCTGGGGAGCCAGGGAAGGATCTCTCTCTCTGCCTGCAACTTGGTGACTGACAGAGACTATGCTCATGTTCAGCACATCTTGGACAAGATGAACTGGCAGGTAAATTGGAAGTATTGGGTGAGACAATAATTCAATTTCTTTCATCAGTTCAGTTAATGGCTTTCATTTAGAGGGTTCATGGAGGATCATTACTCTCCATTAAGCTGCCGCAGGTAGACACAGACAGATGGCAAACCAGTTTCGTCAAAGCACTCCACTAAAACTGTCTACCTGGGGACAAATCCCTAAACCTGGCTGTCAAAGGAACTGTAGGCACATGGATGAGAGTCTGGGAAAATACCAGGAGCGGGTTCCAATGAGCTTGGATTCTAGTGGGCCTGCAGGAGATCTGCAGCATACAAAGGCTGAAGATGTCTGCTTAGGACTAGATGTGCTGCAAGGTAAGGGTGGACAGAAACTCAACCCAGAAGCTCTGATATTCCACTGCAGAGGACTGTGAGCCTGAAAATCCTTTGATGCTGGATGTGTGAGGCTGCAGGGAGCAGGAGAGCCCCCTCTGTGGGTCCATGTGTGCCATCCCTTCTGTATCCCAGGAGATGGTCAAGAGCTCTTAAATCCAACACGTTCTTCTGATCTGTGTTTTAGGTGTTTAAACAACCTCAGAAAATTAGAAGCTCTGCTAATCAGAGTCCCTGCAGCCTCTTAAAGCAATGATGTCTTAGTGGAGTGGACAGAAAAATTGAGTTCAAAAGACCTGCATTCACACTCTTCTGCTACGAGGTGAGTTTGAAAAAAGCACATTTGCTTTGCATGAAGGATGGACAAAGAAGTATAGTGACCTCTGCTCCTCTGCTTTGACATGTGAGAGATGGCCTGGGGCTAGTTACACTATGAGAATAGTGTAACTAGCTATAGAAAAAGAATCATAGCTTCAACTTTTGTGCCTGGTCCCTTGGCTTCCCTCCTGCAGTTCCCTCATCAGAGCCCAGGGCTAGTACAGGCCATATGGCAGGGGACAGAGGCACCACATATTTTCCTCGAAAGATTTCTTAGGAGACTGCCTGGGAGGTAAGTTTTAACCAAGCTTTCCTTTTCTCAGAAAAAGAAATTTTAAAAGGCTGCTGTTGTATTTTCACTGTCACACTGAAAGAGATTTCTTGGGTGGAAAGGATTTTCTTTGAGTTGTTTTGCCCTGTGCTACTCAGTAAAGTTACATCAAGTACTTTTGAATGGCTCCACATTTTCCAACATGAGGTCATATTTCCTGGATGGGACTCGTCATTGCTGAATTATCCTGGAAGAGAGAACTTTAGAAGGCCTCCAGAAGGCCTTGTGAGAGTCTGCTGGGGAGGGCTGTATCAACACACTAAATAATGGATGTCTTGTGTGAGCATGCAAATCCAGGGCCAGAACTATGCCAGGCTTAACAACAGAAGATTCAGGCTGGGGTTGCAGATGCGAGTGCTGGAACAGCCCAGCCCAGATGTCTCACAGCTCTTTGTGACCTCACAATTTCTTGGACAGATTTGACAAAAATCTCTTGGACATTCCTCAGAAATTAGAGATGCTGTGGACACAATAAAGGGCTATCTGAGCAGCTGAACTGGGCTGTGAGGTCACAGAGAAACAAATTCCATGACAAGGGGGTGATCTGTGCAGGATGGATGCTCAGAGATTGCTGTTAGAAAGCATTCTCCCTATGGACGCCTTTCTGCCATATGACCTCCACTTCTTCTATCCATGACCTGATGCATGGAGTCAGGAGAGCAGCAAGATGACACAAGAGAGAGAGAGAGAGATGCAACAGGAATATCCATCTTTAGAGTCTCACACATGCCCTGCAAATGCCTTTTACAAGTAAAACTCACCACAGCCCCTGAAGGCTAGAATTAGTCTCTATGCCATGTACTGGGACTGGCAGACAAGAAATTACTTCTGCCTTGGAGGTAGACATCAATTAGCTCTATGAAAGTCAAACCAAATTCTCAAAGTGTGTCACTTCACAGGAGCAATAACCTACCCACTTACTGCAGGCCAGGGCAGCTTCAGGGTAAGCAGAGAAGGGCAGAGAGGGTTGGGCTGCAAGGGACCTTAGAGATCACTTTGTTCTAAAGCCTCCTGCCATGGACAGGGACGTCTTCCACTACACCAGGTCACTCTAAACCCCATCCTGCCGGATCCTGAACACTTCCAGGGATGGGGCTGAGCAACCTGTGCCAGTGCCTCACTACTCTCATCATAAAGAATTTTTTCATAATATCTGATTTTAACCTGTGCTCTATCAGTGTGAAGCCATTGCCACTTGTCCTGTCACTTTATGCCCTTGTCCAAAGTCCCTCTCCATCTCTCCTGTATCCCCCTTCAGGTATTAGAAGGCCACAATAAGGTCTCCCTGGAGTCTTCCCTTCTCCAGGCTGAACTTCTCTTCGCCTGTCTCCATAGCACAGGTGCTCCAGCCCCCTGATCATCTTCATGGCCTCCACTGGACTCATTCCATCACCTCCACAACCTTCTTATGTTGGGGGTCCTAGAGTTATACTGCAGGTGGGTTTTCACCAGAGCAAATGGGGATAATCCTCTCCCTTGACCTGCTATGGCTGTGCTGCTCCTAATGCAGTCCGGGATACAGTTGGTTTTCTGGGCTGAGAGCACACATTACTGCTTATCTCCTCCTTCCATGTGATATTTTTCAGTTGCTTTTTGCCCAAAGGCTACTTCATCAGCTCTCTCTTTGTACCACATTTCCTTTAGGATTGCAGGAGTTTGTTACAACTACCACAATACTAATAAAAAACCACTGAGTTAAAGGTCCTCTAGATCCACTGTAATGACTTACACACATGAGAAAAAAAAAGAAAACAAAATAGGGAATTGACTCTGCAAACTGCTAATATTGCCTGAGGCTAGTTGACTTGGACATACCATTTTCCTAGTGGAGACAAGAACTTGTAGTGTTTCTGTACTTCTTTCCTTCAGCCATATTCAATACAGTGATGGCTCACTCCAACATGTGGTGCTCCCAAAACCTGCTTTCCTATAGATCTGTGTCTTGTGGTTGATCCTCTAATGCCTTGTAAAGGTTCAGGCTTTTCTACAGAATTTCCCTCTGGACAACCAATAAAGGTTTTCTCCACTGACTATGAGCAGAATGTGAAAATGTGATTGGATGAAAGATACTGCACCTTCAGTTTTCTCCACTGACTATGAGCAGAATGTGAAAATGTGATTGGATGAAAGATACTGCACCTGGGCACAAGATTTCCGTGGTGTACCTTGGAAGAGGTGGTTTGGCAGCTGCAAACACATCTGTGTAAGCCCTCAGGCTGGAGTAGGAACAGACATTGAAGCAGCAGCTTCATTCTGCTGCAGAGAATATAATTTGTTTACTGATGGAAATATATGGCCATCATTAATAATACTCATTGATTATGCCAGTTTCTAATTGGGCACAAGACACCTTGGCATGCAAAATACGATAAAACTACACTGGCAGATGATCTAAGGAGACAAAAGTGAGAATTGTGTGGGTTTATTTGGGGATGTGAGAGTTTAGAAGAATGAACCAGAGCCTAGCTTGACTTGTCATCTGCCAATCACACCAAGATGTCATTTTTAATTGCAGCTGAAGAAAGGCTTGCTCACTATTTCTTTCCTACATTTGAACAATACTCTTTTCAAAAGTATCAACGACATTGTGGAGTTAGACTCATAAAGGAAACCAATAATTAACAAAATTATTGCTACATTTAACCACAGAGTCATCCTCCCAGGTCTTGGCAATTGCCCATCGGGTCATGACTTCCCAGGCTGTTTCATTTTGGCAGAATTTTCAGACATTCACTGCTGGGACACAGGATGACATGTATTGTCTGGAACAACAGCGCTAAGGACATTGCATTCATCACTCATAAGTTTTTTATCACAGCTAAACACTCTTCTTCATATTATAGTAGTGATTTGGATGATAACTGCTGGGAATGAGAGAAATTTGGAAACTTGGAATAAAATGCAAGAAAGTTTTTTCTGGGTGAAATGGTCCTTTCTCTGACATAAAAATAACCTGTAGGAGAAGGTGTAATGGATAAAGAAAAAGTGAACCTTTCCTAACAGCTTCCTTCTCAGCTTTTAGTAGTGGTTTAAAGACCTCCTGAGCTGGAGTTTGAATATGGGCTACACTTTGTGTGCAGCTACCACAGACACATGGGGTTTTTATGCCATCTAGAAGCAGATTTTTGTGCACCAAGTGAAAAAGAAACATGCAGTTCCTGCTTGTTTTAAACCTGACACCAGGAGCTTTGTCAGAAGTCCATTCATTGCCAGTGAATAATCTCCCCCTTTTTCTGCACCACTTCGTGGTGGTACAGATGATGATCCTAAGAGCAGCCCAGGTAAATAAATTCCTCTGCAGATTACCTAATGGGGATTTGGATAACCTTCTTCCCTTCCAAATGATTATTGTTATTTAGATTTGGATTTTGGTTTCAAATCAGCTTCATCTGACTTGGCAAAAGCTGCTACTGTGCTTTGTTTCCAAGGAAATATTTGGATCAAACATAGCAACCAGAAGCTGCTGTTATTATTATTTAGCAAATAGCCCACACCTTTGTTTTCTATCCAAGCATCCCTCAGACTTTGAAGAGTTTGGAAATCTAATCCCACAGTGAATCTTTGCAAACAATGCCTCTCTTTAAAATGGGCCAAGCCGCAAAGCCAAATCCAATCCTGCCGAACCTTCATGTTGCTCAATACTTGATGTGAGCTCCAATCGCTGCCATCTGTTTCCAGCTCTGTTATCCATTACTGCTGTTATGCTGTGCCTCCTGCCCCCTATATCCATAGGAAAATGCATCAGACCAAAACTGATGAGGCTTTCTAATACTGCCAGTGGTGTTATTGCAGAACTGTATTCATTATGCACCTTAAGGCTTATTAGAAGCATCTGGAAAGTTATGCTTCAAGGGTGTCAACAAAGGCTTCTAGGATTTCACCTTCTTCCCCTTACACAAGCCTGTTTTAAATTTCTTTTGGGCAAACAGCTCCAAAACACCTCTGTTTCATCTCTAGTAAAAATATCACACTAGGTAAACATACCCCGCTTATATTCAAAATTTCGCTTGCTAGCTTGTGGGTTTTTTTTTGGTTTTTTTTTTTTTTTTTTTTTTTTTTTTTTTTTTTTTTTTTTTTTTTTTTTTTTTTTTTTTTTTTTTTTTTTTTTTTTTTTTTTTTTTTTTTTTGTGTTTTTTTTTTTTTTTTGTTTGTTTGTTTGTTTGTTTTTGTTTTTGTTTTCAGTTTGGTTTTTTTCCCCGTCCAGAATTTCACAATAAAAATTTAATGATTCTCTGCATATATTATAGACATATATGGAGATCTATGCTGCTTAAAAGTTAAGCATAAGTGTTTGCTTCATAACAAATTGCTGTAGAGGTTTAGAAAGTCTGCAAAACATCTCAAAGCATGGGGCAATGATAGCCAGGAATAGGCATTTATCCTTTGCTCTTTAGAGATGTGACCCACTTTAACCAATGTTAAATGGAAATCCATCCTCTCATACAGGAAAAAGTGTAAATTGAAAAACATAATCAGAGCCTGGTTCCTACCTACGTGCACGTCATTGTTTCTATCTGCCTTCTTGCTTTATGAGTTTCCAGTTCTTGTGGGATTGGGATTTTCTGCTGAATTTTAATTTTGAATTTTTTATAATCTTCTGGGAAGATATGCCATCTTCTTGCTGGTTTTCCATCAATCTCTTTGGACTATGTTGTTTCATCTGTTCTATTAAGGATTATTCTTCACCTCTGAGGCCAAATAGTACTGCTCAGTTCTATGTCTGTTGTAAATGCTCCTCCGCGAGTCCCTTCGGGGGGTCCCGGCTGGCTGTGGCACACACAGCTGCGGGGGAACCCTCCCCCGATCTCCGAGGGGCAGGCGGGGCAGCTCAAGCTCTCACCTTCGCGGTCGAGGCAGGAATACGACTGCGGTGGAAGAAAGGAGTGGACTACGAATGGAGGGATCAGTCCAGGTTTATTAAGGCAGGGAGACCCTTGAGTCCAGCACGACCTCACTTCGAAGACCAAGCTCTGGGCTATCAGGTATATTATAAGGGGGGAGGGAACAAAGATAGGAAGCCAATAGGGAAACATGGGAGTATGGACATTGGGAAGATGGGTCTCTGGGGAGACCAATGGGGGTAACCTGTGGGAGGAACCCCAGTTCCTGAACCAGTCACTCAATGCCCTTAACAGAAGTTTCTAGGGGAAGGGATGGGCTGCTGAGTGACGGACAGGACACCAGGGAGGGGTTGAGGGAGGAGGCAGGATGGGCAGAACCGCTGAAATAGGGGAGAACTGGGATAAACCAAGGTACAGAACAGTTAAAAAAAGCATATAAAACACAATACAACGTATGTCCAAGACAGCAATGCCTGGACAGTTATCTCTCCCCTCTTCCAGCTCTGTTCCTTCCTTCTTCTCTTATTTCCTACATCCAGAGTGTGCCATGTTCAAGCTCCTAAGGAAACCTTGATGTTAGCAGTAAGCCTGAGCCACGTCCTTGCATCCAAAAAGATACAAAAACCTCAGCCCAGTGTGTTTGCCCTCACGCATCACATTCACGTAGCATGGAAGTCTAAGCCACCACTGTTGAGCTCTAGGCTGCTGCTGCTTAGTTTCCTTCATCGTGTAGTCAGTTCTCTGTCCTCATTTCCCTCTGAACTAAGCTAAGTGATAACTGAGTATAAATACGCAGGTTTTGACACTGTGACCTTGCAAGCTAAAATCTGGTTAGCAATAAACTTTATCCTCCTTCATTACTACACCTCATCTTTGCTTAGTCACTGCTTAGCGTCAAGGGTTTGTTTCCCTGGAACAATGTGTCTTCTTCCCTGGAACAAGGCTTCCTTGTGATGAAATGGATGCTGTAAATAAAGATGTTCACCCAGCTGGAGGGTTCAGCTCCAGGGGTGAGGGCTGGACAAGTTTTGTGCAAAACAGATCCTTTAACATGGTCGTTTCCCCTACTACAAAAGTTAGCTCACAGCAGAGCACAATCCTTTCTGTATTCCTTGCTGGGAGCTCCTTCAGGATCAGCATAGATGTCCACTGAGGGGAATTAGTTGCCTTTCTTCTGTTTATCTGTTTTTCTGCCGACAATGCAATAGCAGGGGTTAGCACTAAACAAACCATGGGGGAGAGGTATATATTTTACAAGACCTCAGGAACACAGAATGTTGATAAAGATACATAAAAGCCTTGTGGGAGACCATGCCCTCTGGCCAGGGAGTGGAGACAACTTTTTGTGTTCTGTTTCTGGAATAGCACAGAACGGGAACACCAGTGGGAAAAGACTTTTATAAACAGCGAGATGGAGACACAAATACATTTCCATGATCATTTTGACTTGACTACATCCACCCATAATTCAATGGCTTCTGTTGCCATAGCAATGGAGCGTCTCATCATTGTCATGTCTTTTTCTTCACAGTAACCATGGCAGTTGAGGAGGTATTGTCTACATGTTACAGACATGGCCAGAAGTCATTTTAATCCCTCTCTTTTATCACCCAGTTGTAGGGGTGCATTCATTTCCATACCTTGAGTCATGGCAGGGAAGGAGCCAGACACCAGCACCCCATTCTAGTGTCTCCCTGCTCAGGATGGGGGAATTGCAGGTGGAAGGTTCTTTATGAGTTAAAGGGAGTCTAAGCAGAGTTCTGAGAGATGGAAAATCTTGGCTAGAGGATGTTTGAACGTTTCTGGAAGATTTCAAAGTTGAATGCTGACCCAAAGCAATCCCTCCTACTACACCCCTGACTGCTCAGATATAGCAGTACCCACATGCCTGTGTATGCTTGGACCTGGAGCCAGCATCTCAAGGAGATTAACTTGTAGTCACATCCCTCCATTAGCTCCATCCAGACAAGGTAGTATGTGATAGGGTTTCCTTTTAAACCCATCTTTATGGGCAGCTAAGCTATGTCAGACCCTCACCTTAAGGCAGTATCCAAACACCAATTACCATGCATATACTGGGCTGTCAGCTTTGAAAGGACAAGTTAAAGCACTGTATGAACAAGAAATTAGAAAATTAGAGTAATTCCCTCAGTGTTTAACCCCATGCCATCAAAAACTCATCAATTAGCATTTTCACCCTTTTTTTCCCCCCACAGTGGTTTTAGTAAAACCTAAAGATCATCTTTCTGAAGCACAGACAAGGGTGCTTGCAGCTGATTTTGCAAAAGAAATCTCTTATTTATACCCCTTTTTCTATGAATTTAGTTTATCTTGGTATATGAGCACTGTAGCTGGTTACTCTCCCTGAGCATCCCAATGCACAGAGACCTAGAGGCTTTGCCATGTCCCATCTGCTCTCATCCACAGCTGAGCCATCTCTCTCTGGTTTTCCATTTGAGGCTGTGCTTTGTAGAATCATAGCATGTTTTGGGTTGGAAGAGACCTAAAAGATCATTTAGTTCCAACCTCTCTGCCCAACAGCAATGACACCTTCCACTAAACCAGGTTGCTCAGATTCCCACCAAACTTGGCCTTGAACACTTCCAGGGATGGGGCACCTGCAGCTTCTCTGGGCATGGTGCTGACAATAGGTGTGACATAGCCTTTGAGAGACTGCTGGCTTTTTTTAGGTGCCAATGGCAGGCCAGGTGGGACACCCTGGGAGGTCAGAAGGCATTGGGGAACAAGAGAGGTCTGATTTGTGAGACCACTCAGGTGTGGAACAGAAGATGGTCCAGGGCAGTGAAGGCCCAGCAGAGCTTGTAATTCCTACCTAAAGCTTGTCTGACACTACATGGACGTGTTAGACCCGGAGGACATAATGCACATCATTATATACCTGGGAGTGGAGCTGAATGGGGCTACCCAGCATCTTCCAATGTTTTAGCAGGAGCTAAGCTACTTTGAAGCTCCCTGATGGCTCCAAAAACACTCACTTACATGGGAGCTCAGTTACCTGTGGACATGGAAACACACCCTGGCATCAGCTGGAGGGTTCAAATCCCACCAGTGACACTTCAGGGGACACATCTGCCAACAGGCACAGCTGAGAGGGAATTTCTTACAGCTAAAGGGTTGTGCTGGCAGGAAAAGAAACTTCAGTGGGTGTTGGGAAATGAGGGACAAACTCAATGTCCAAGGCATTTTTGGAGGACCTGCCTTCTCAACCAATGGCCATTGGTGTTTGTCCAAAGAGACCAAGCCCAGGCCAGGACCCACGGCTGGGTGCTGGGCCACTCATCTTCCCCAGTTTTATAGCAGAAGCTTACCTTTCCATCCGCAATGTCCTGGCTGCACTGCTCTGGAGAAGACGGGCCTTCTTGCCCTTTCCCAGTGCAGCCAGATCATGAATCAACCACAGGCTCCACTGTTGTCCGACACAGAGCCGTGTGCAAGACACAGGACACCAGGCAGACTAAACCATCCTCCCCCAGCCATCACTCTAGTCATGGCTGACGGCATTCCAATTCCCTGGAGGAATGAGCGAGGTGTTTTTCAGGCATCATGCTTCATTAAGTGTTTTTATAGCATTACTTTGCAGCTGCATGGTGTGGAGCTGAGGGGCTGCAGCTCTGACTTGTTGACTAGTGCCAGGACTGTTGAGCACACAGCTCGATGAGACCCAGCGATCCTCCGAGCAGCGAAAAATCCTCAAAATGACATAAAATCAGGAGTGGTTACAAGCTTGGCATTTAGGGAGTCCTCTGAACTGTTTATCATACTCAGACGTTCACCAAGAGGGAAACTTAATTAAAATGAGGTGCTGAGAGAGGCTTGACACTCTTCTCTCCAGACCAGCTCACTGCTTAATTGGAGAAACAAACTGTGTTCAGCCACTTAGTGAAACAACCAAGGCTTCTTTGGACAGGAATATGAGAAAGAAGGCTGAGGACAGTGAAGCATATTTTACCAGCACTGATTTCAGCTTGGCCTAAGGATCAAAATCCTGCTAGTAATGGTTTAGTCTGGATGATGAACTGGAAAATCACACTTACACATGGAAAAAAGTGACTGGGATAACAGAAGTCCCTTCCCTTGTCATGCTCTCTTGTTTTGCTTGCAAATAGTTGTACCCTGCAGAAATCTCTTTCTTGGAAAAAAACTCCCTCTCTGACAGACCCGATGCTTATGCATCATGTCTGATTCCCAGGGAGCTGGTTTTGGTGGTATTTGAGCATGAGCAGAGGATTAGAGGGGAGCCCAGGGATCAAACAACCCCAGCTGAATTGCTTTCCAGTCTAACCAGTTGGAAAATGTGCAGTCTACTAGCGAAGGAACGCTCTCTTGTGGGCTATGCAAAGTGTGAGTAGAGTGTGTGGCAGCTATGTTGGCTCAGAGGTGATTAATAAAGAAAATAAAGACTGGGGAAGAAGGGCATTACATAAACCAGCACAGCAGCAAAGTGCAACCAGATGTCAGGTTGTTTTGATCTTCTCCTTACAAAACCAAAGAAGAAGGAACACAATTAAGTCCCCCTTGAAGTCAGAGCTACTTTAGGCACCCAGTGTGCTGCTTGAGGCCAATTGAGATGAAAGATAAGGTCCAACATGTCACATATCCGTGGATGGGGGCTGTGAATTACAGAAGCATGTGGGACAGCTGGCCACAAGGCGCAGACACACTGGGTTTGCTCTAACTTCTCCTGTGTTGGGGCTTTGGCAAAGCAGCCAGCAGCTGAGGATGGCAGCTGGACCAGGCAATTAAAGGTGGATATTCTTCTGCCTATACTCACGAGAATGTGGTGAACATGAGGAAGAATAAACACAGATGACGAATGAGAAGAAGAGCCTGTTAATTGATACAAGATGGTTTGTTCAAGGCTGACAGCCATACTTGTCTTTGCTGGGTGGGTGAAATAATTTGCCTCTGGACTAAGAAAAAGCTTATGACAAAGCACAATAGCATGAAACAAGTTTTTTCACCTGCTGGAGTACTCTTCACCTCTTTGGACCTGCCTAGGTATAATGAGAATAACTCTGTTCACACTGTACCCACATAACCATCTCTGCTCCATCTCATGGCCCAGGAGTGTTTAGAAACTAGAATGAAATCACAGAATTGTTAAGCTTAGAAAAGCTCTCAAACAGCATCAAGTCCAATCATTAACCTGGCACTGCCAAGCACACTATGGACCCAAGAGCCACAACTACCAGCTTGAACACCTCCAGGGATCTGACCCCACCACTTCCCTGGGCAGCTGGTTCCAGCACTTGACAACTCTTCCAGGGAATAATTTTTTCCTAATATCCAGTCTAACCCTTCCCTGGTACAAACTGAGGCCATTTCCTCTTGTCCTGTAGCTTGTTACTTGGGAAATAGCCACCAGAAAACCCCAGAGAGATAACTAGAGCCTTTGCCAGTCCAGATCCAATACATGGAGCTGACCTAATGTGTAAAATGCTGATTCTTACAGTTAAGCATATCCTTACACACTTCACTGTAGTATGCTTACATACTTTACTGTATTGAGATTCCTCCTGGCCCAGGAGAATTTCTCACTGGCCTTTCTACTCAGAGGATAACGCTTAGAGCTTGGGATAGGACAAGAACCAGAACCAGAGTTTCATACTGCTGAAGATGAACATCTTCACCCTCACCAGCTGAAAGGTGATGGAATATTTACATTGATATTTACATTATGTATTACATAGATGCCATATATATCATACAGATGGAATTCTGTTGGCGTATTTACACTCCTGCTCGACACCCTGCCTCCCAGTCAACCAGATAGGAAATCATTTGGCAGATCCTCATCTAAACAAGTCTAGTGCTCAGGAAAAGCAGCATAAATTACTCAAGATGGGGTAAAACATGGCTTGCACATATGCCCACGATCTCAGGGAAGAGGCAGAAGTGACAGCTCTTTGCTGCACCTGCTGCATTATGCACTTGGTATTTCAGTCACTCAGAGTGATGTTGATCCAGGTGCAGGCTTGGTCGTGTTTTGTGCTCTTTAAAACACAGGAAAAGGTAATCCAGGTTCCAGTGCCTTATTGTATAAGACCACATTGTCTGCTTTAGAGATAGCTGCAGAAGGTAAAGTGATAGAAGAAAGGAGGCAAAGACTGTGTCCCTATTTCACAGCGGGATGCTGGCAGTGCTAGTAGGAAAAGACAAGCAGTCCTCCCCAGTGCCTTGCTCCTACTAAATCCCTCTGAGAAGGAGGCAGTCCTAGAACCTGGGGAGGTGTTTTCTCAGCAGGCTGTTCTGTTTTGCCCACCTTTGAGCATTGCAAGGCTCACAAAAACACTCTGACATGGTTTGAAAGGGCAAATGAGAACTGTCCTGGCAAGGGCTGGAGTGTGGGCTCAGATGCTTGTGGAACCTCTTGATCTGTAATGGGAAGAAAAGGCCAATGAAGCTGGAATCATGGAAAGCTGGAAACAGCCCATGAGAGCCATGGACAGTTTAGGACAGGGCTTTTCTGGTCCTCCACTGATAAATCCCCCTGCAGGTCTCTCTACAAATACCTGCAGATGTTTATGCCACTGGATATGCCCATGGCAAGCCCGGTGGTTCCTAGGCCAGCAGTTTTGCTGCTTTCCCAGACCTAGATGCTGCCCTTTTTCTCCTGCAGCTCTGAGCATTCAAGATTTCCATTCTGGCTTGTAGAGCTCTCAGTGATGACTGCCTGTGCCTCGTGTCTGCTCCTCATCCACAGCAGTGCTGGAGGTATCAGAGCACCACACCGTCAGCCTGAGAGGCTTATCATTATCAGCTTAGGAGATGTAGGTCGTCAGGGAATTTTAATCAGCAGAGACACTTTCACATCCAAAGAGACATAGATATTATCAATTCCCTTAAATGGGCACCAGAAGAGATGAGCTGCAGCTCTTGGGACTCTTCCTTTCTTCATCGTGTCTGAAATAAATTGTTCCATGAAATGCAGTGATGCCGTGCTGATCCCCAACTGTTAATGCCCTGGTTTTCAGCCACAGATGTGCTTAGAAAGTCAAATTTCTCTGAAGGCTTTTCTTTTCCATGAGGAACATGCTGTTTATTTCTCTCACTGCTCTGGAAGGCACCCTTCGTGATGGCCACCTGGAAAAGCTGTACCAGGACACAGTTGGCTGCTGGTATTTAAATTGCCTGTCTGTCTTCTGGGTCAGTGCTTATTTCCACTGTCAGTTTTGATCTGTTTTCCTCTCCTTCTCTCCGAGGGCATTCCTCACTTGCCCTGCTGTAGCATTCCATGCTGTGCAGCAGCAGCTAATGGGGACTTAGTGAGGTGTTAGCCTGGATGTGTGTGTTTCAGATTAAGGGATTAATACCTGGGGGCTTGTTTGGGGCTCCTGCAGACAGCAGGTTTGAAACATGGCAAGGTTTATCCTTTGTCTTGCTTCTGTCAACATGTTCATTAAATTATAATTCCATTTTAAAAAATCACACTGTTGGCATGAAGGAAGATATGAACAATTGGTAATTTTATTTTTTTTTCCCTTCTGTGGTTATTTGAATTGCAGGTATTGCTGTTTGGGTGGCAGTTAGGACTGATTACTTCTATAATCCTGGAAGGCAAAGAAAAAGTGAACCTGGTATGTGTTTTGCTCTGTTATCTCTGGTCTTGCTGAAGAGCTAAAGCATGTGTTTAACAGATGTGTTACTCTAGATGGGTTAACTGAGTTTGAGCAGCACTACAAATAACCATCTGCAACCATCCATGTGGTTCAGATGTCCCCTGGCCATAGTCATGTCAAGGGTTGCCTTCATAAATGACAATTAATTTGCACTAAAAAGTAAGTGTGCTCTGAAACCACATACATTGACCCTAATTAAGTTTTGTCCAGGCTCTGGAAATAATGAAAATATTTCCTTTAGAGAGGGAGGGTTATCAGAAAGGCTTTAAATACAGTTTTTAAAAATGCCAGTAATCCTTCAGATTAGTTTTTCTGTCAGTCTGAAACAGGGCCAGTTAAATTCCATCAAATTGAGCAGGCACTGGTCCAACCCTGTGGATACAGAAGGGATTAGTGGGAAGGCTGGAGCAGAGCATAGGCTTTTTTTCATGGGAGAAGGCTTTGGAGAGAGTCAATAGAACCAGGGTGCAGAAAGGTGGTGACTCTTCTGCCACAATGCAATGCAAAGCTGTTGTCAGACACTGCAAGAGCGGTCCAGAGGATATATATACATACATATGTATGTGCATACACACAAATAAGAAGGATGTAGACCTGTTGGAGAGAGTACAGAGGAGGCCATGAAGGTGCTTAAAGAGTGCTGGCGTACCTCTGCTATAGAGACAAGCTGAGACAGCTGGAGTTGATCAACCTGGGAAAAGGATGGCTTTAGGGACCCATTAGAGCCCCTTCCAGTACATAAGGGGGCTACAAGAGAGCTGGAGAGAGATATCTAACAAGGACATGGGAGGATAGGACAAGGGGGAATGGCTTAAAATTGATGGAGGGCAGGGTGAGATTAGATGTTGGTAAGACAGTTTTCCCTTGTGAGGATGGTGAGGTACTGGCATGGGTTGTCCAAAGAAGCTGTGAGTGTTCAAGGTGAGGTTGGATGGGGCTTTGAGCAACCTGATCTAGTTGAAGGTGTCTCTTCCCATGGCAGAGGAGTTGGAACTAGATGGTCTTAAAGGTCCCTTCCAGCTGAAACTACTCTGTGACTCTATGACTCTATGAACTGAAGATACATATATATATATATCTATAAATACATAGCTGAAGCAGAAGAGATGAAGGCATCAGGTTGCTGGAGACTGCTACGTGCTGAGACCTTCCGTCTACCCAGGGATGTTCATACCTAGCTCATGCCCCATAGTAATTAATTGTCCTGGTTTGAAAGACAGGTATCTGCCAGCAAAAGCTGGAATCTCCCTTTGAATAGAGAATGTAAACCCCCTCCCTCAGATTATTATAATTTTGCAATTGGAGGCTCTCAGGCAGAGATTTGGGAATAGGAATAACAGTTCTTTACTAGGAATATTGACCACCACCACCAACAACAAAAATACAAATGTAATAGCACCGAGAGACAAGCAAAACAAAACAAACAAAACCCTAGAAAAACCCTGACAGAGTCAGAGATGTGACCTGACACCCTGGGTGTCAGGGTGTTGAAAGCAGTCCAGATGAAATCCTCCTGGAATAATAGATGCAGTTCTGTGGAGTGGAGATGGTCCTGTAGAAAGTCCAGTGGTGACGAGATGAGTCCAGTCTTCCTCCGGGAAGAAATCCAATGGAGAACAAAACAGGGTCATCCTCTGGTGCTCCGACTTCGGAATAGTGCCCTTCCTTTGGACAGAACTATCCTGTTCAACTGTTGTTCCCCAGGAAAACCTGCTGCCCCCTTTTGTTTCAGTCAAGTACCCATAAGTACCCAGCAATTGGTTACCTGGCAAACCACCAGGAAAAAATTCCACAAACACAAAAGAAACAGATCCAACCCCCAACATTAATCCATTAATTAATTGATTTATGATTTTTCTGTAGCTCCTAATTATGGCTAGACATCTGGGTATTGTGATAACAGAATAAATTTTCTGATAGGCAAGATGAGAGCTGGAGGAAGGTATAACAGCAATACTGGGTGGCCTGTGCTGTGGTTCTGTATTCAAGTTAAAGTCTATCCAGCAGACATTTGAAAGCTCAGATATTTAGATAAGATTGTAAATCTGGCTATTTTCTTCAATCTGCCAAAGATGCCAGACGCTGGGAACAGAACATCTTCTATTGGGATAGAAGATGTTCTGGTGCAATTTCCTCTATGGGGTTTGTAAAGCCCTCGTGCAAACAAAATGCAACTTGCTGTCATTTCCTGGCTTTATTTTAGGGATAAATACCAGTTTTCAGATCTGTCAGGATCTGACGAATGCTCCAGTGAGATTATGTGGTTATGGGAAAGTTTGCAACATAGCATAGGCTAAGACATCATGCAGAACGTCAGCAATCCATGAGTCCATTGATGCATTTGGAAGTATTGTTATCATTCACTGTGTGCAGGCTTGGCCAAAAACCATCATTCTTTGTCAGCCAAAAGATTTATGGTGATATTTTTTGTTGTTGTTGTTGTTTTGTTTTGTTTTGTAATTCTTTTTTTGCCACGCTTCATTTAAGCCATTTACTTTTTAAATATCCAAGGAATGACAAGCTTCCTGAACTCTACAAGTGCTCTGTGGGTTTGCTGTTCCCCTGAGGTTTTCTGTCGAGGCCACCAAAGAAATTGCAGTTGTCACTGAGTGTGCTGGTTTTGGCTTGGATGGAGTTAACTTTCTTCTCAGCAGCTGTTATGGGGCTGTGTTTTGGATTTGTGCTGAATACAGACTTGATAATATAGAGATGTTTTTCTTACTGCTAAACAGGGCTTACACAGAGCCAAGGCCTTTTCTGCTTTTCACACTGCCATACTTGTGAGGAAGCTGGGGGGTGCCTGGGAGGGTGGAAGGAGACACAGGCTGCACAGGTGACCCCAACTGACCAAAGGGATACTGGAGACGGTGTAACATCATGCTCAGAGTATAAAGGGGGGGAAGAAGGAGGAAGGAAGGGACATTTGGAGTGATGCTTGCCCAAGTCACCATTATCTGTGATGGGGCCCTGCTCTCCTGGAGATGGCTGAGCACCTGCCTGCCCATGGGAAGACATGTCCTTCAGCAGATGGCTTTAACTTGCTCATTAAAAGTCCCACCTGGCTAAGCCTCATGTTAAAAAAAATTATTAACAGTAGCCAGCTCTCAGACTGAATCATATTCTAAAAGGTTTGGAAATATCCCCTGGAAGAGGAGTGTTCCACTCTGTATTGCTGTATAAGGAACTTCTGGAAACAAGGCTGTCAAATTCAACAGCAAATGTCAGTTTTTGATGCCTAAATAAATACATATATAAATATCTCATCCAGTGTTATGAGACTCTTTCCTGCCAGCTCTAATATTGACTATCTAAACCTGCCACATCATATATTCCATTAATGCCAGTGCCAGAGACATCAGATTTCACAGGCTACAAAATCTGTTTCCAAGAAAATCAAATAGATCTAGCCATTTTGGGAAAGAAGTGGACTCACTTGAACTTGTCTCTGCATGACTCAGGGATGACCCATTAGTGTTCTGATGCAAACCAGATAATCTGGAGAAAAAGGGCTTCCAAATGCTTGACTGCATCTTGCAAACAGGATAATATGCCACAGCAGGAGAATCCATCCCAAAACTTCCAGTCCCACCAAAACTATGGGATATAAGATACTTCCTGAGCTGCAGAGTCAAGAAAATGAGCTCAGGTTGGGTTGACATCATGCCAACTCAATGTCATGGAAAGGACAATGTGAAGAGGAACTTCTAAAGAATGAAAGGGTGAAGGTTTACTAATGCCGGACCATGAGGGTGGACTGAAAATAAATCTTGTTAGTCAGACTTCATGTAACTTGTGTGGTTAAGTCACAATTCTGGCATGTAAGGTCAAATGGTGATGCTGTCTTCCTGAATACCTACAAACTGTCATCCTACTGAAAGGTGATATTGAAGAGGAAATTAGTGTTACATAGTCAATATTTCTGCATCATAGAAAAAAAATTAATTGCTATTTTGACATAAATTAGCAGATGAGGACTCTCCTTTGTTAGTGTTTTCTAGTGGAGCCTCTGGGATATGATTATTTTTCCCCAGTGCTGTTCAATAACTTTACCATATTACCTGGAAGAGAGAGAAAAAATCATTATTCATATAACTTGCAAATTGTTCTGGACCTTTGATTAAATGGAAATATTTGAAAAGCACCTACTAAACCAGATGTGTTTGTAAACATCTGGGAAGAAAAATTTATACCATACTTCTAGGGCAGATGTTTTCACTAAGGAGAGCAGAGAAGGGCTTAAAAACAGTGTTTCTGCAACTGTGTTCATCCAAGCTACAGAAGTAAAGCAGAGAAAAATCAAATAGGTGATAAAGGATGCCATGACTCCTATATTCAGCACTAAGGAGTGGGGCTTACTAATTGATAGTTTTTAATTTAGCCAAAAGAAAGAAAATAAAAAATGAATGTTAAAAGAGCATTGCCAAGGATGGAATCCTGAAAGCATGCTCTATGGCAGGAGTCTTAATGAGCTGTTTATTTATTTTGCCCAGAGAATGACTAAGATGTGAGCTAATTATGGTGTGCAAATGTCTACAGGGGGGTGATATTTATTGTGCTTCCTGTTTTGTGTTTTTTTTTATTTTCCTCAGGCAAAGGCAGAGTGAGAGACAGTTACAGGAAGCTGAAGCCAGACACCCTAGATGTTAAGTGGGTGTTTTTAATGTTGAGGGTAATTAGCTCTTGGAATAATAGACGTAGGAACCCCGTAGATCCTCCAAGGTTGTAGCTTTTAATTAGGGCTCAGAGGATGTGAAGAAAGCCTTATATGAGTGTTGCTGTACTGCTCTCCCTCAATTTTCTCTATAATCAGTTGAGATATGAGACTTTCCTTCAGGGAGAGCATAACATGAATCAAGTCTTTTCCCTGTCTGTCTCTGCTGACAGCAGAGATTTTCCAGAGAAATCAGCTTTATTCAGCAGTACCCTCTGGTATAATTAATTACAAAACACATTTTGTATCCAGGATCCTGGAAGAGCTCAGAGCAGCAGCAGTTCCTGGGAGGCTGCTTGGCTAGGCTGATGAGGGAGGTCAGACTGAGAGATTAGAGCACCCTCTCCTGCTCTAAAAATTAAAAGCAAAGCGATACAGCTGTGGCTTAACTGTCCCATAGGAAATTTTGTGTCACTTACACACTTCAGTGAGCACTGAAGTGTGTTGGGGATTAATCTGATGGTATGCAAATAACATAGCATTGCAAAGAAATCTTTGCTTTCTAGTGCAGTTGTGGCAGTAATGATAAGCTGTAGATGTGAGGGAAAAAAAGCAAGGTTTGGAGATATAGGCAGGGTTTTAAACTTCAGTGTTTATTTCAGCCAGAAATAGTTGGGGGTTTTTGCCTCAGCAAAAACTGATTTACCTTGTTTGTTTATTAATGAAACCAATCAGGCAGTGCCAGGACTTGAGCTTGTTTTGCAGAAGTAGGAGTGTTATGCCTAGTCTTGGATACCCTGAGCATGGGAGAGATGTGCTGGAACCATTTGGGATAACCAGCTTTTCCTGGGGAGGAGGAATTACTGCCTCAGTTATTACCTAATGGAAAGAGGGTTGTTACCTCCGCAACAAAAAGGAGAAGAAAATGGAGACAGTGATTAAATCCTCAACCCTCTTTGCTATGGAAAAGTATGAAGTGTTAAGGACAGAGTAATTATGCTAATGAATAGACTGCCAAGATTACTTTTTAATCCTTCATTGCTGAGATTTGATTGCTATAAACAACCATCCTCTAGAAGTGAGTCACCGGAGTTGTGCAGCTTCTCCTGTAGACTTTGAGTCTGCTGACCTGAAGTGGAAATAAATTGTGCAGCCCCATTGCTGATAAAGATAGCACTGAGCATATAACATATGTATAGAGATATAGGTATATCTCTATGTGGATAAATCAAACTTAAAAGTTGAAATTAAAAAAAAAAAAAAAAAAAGCTTTTTTTTTCAGCTTTTCCCAACTGAAAAAGCTTTATTTAATGTTATTTTTTGTGTAAAACATGATGTCAAAACCTGATGCACTGGTAGCATACAAAGCAGTGTTCAGAGTTCAGGCTTGACATTAGAGTGTGTCTTAGGCACTTTCCAAATATGAAGCTATTTTATAATCCCTGATAACTATCCTGAGCTGTAACAGCCTTCAATGAAGCACATGCCCAGGAACCTCCCTGGATCTGGACTGTACAAGGAAATGAATGAATGAATGGGAGCAAATGAATGAAACTAACAGAGAGAGCTGCTCTCCCCACTGCATCTGAAAGACTGTGTGGCTTCCCTCAGTCATTAGTCATGAGGAACTGCTCCTGAACTCATGCCAGTGAGATGTGTATAATTTATATGATGTAGTTGAAGTTAATACTGCTAAAAGGTTGAATTACAAATTATACCCTCTAGACCACAAATGCTGGGCCTCTGACCACAGCTAAATTATTGCAAGGGGCTTCCTAGTGAGGACAGGCATGGAGACATTTGAGGCTTTTCCAGGATGATAATTGTATTGCCAGGTCCAGGCAGAAGGTGCCTGGGAATGGTTTATTGGAGGGCTCAGCTCTAGGGAGGTATATACAGGACCCAGAGAAATAACCAAGAATCATTCAATAATAGAATAGTTTGTATTGGAAGAAGCCTTTAAAGGTCATCTAGCCCAATCCCCAAGAAGACTTTGATACAAGTGCAAAAGCTCTGTGTATGTCATGATGGGTACAAAAAAAACCTCCAAAAAACAACAGGGAAAAGGGGAACATGGCACATCAGCAGAATGGTGAAGCCAAAACTCAAATATTCTGCATAGCTCAAACCTAAATAGCTCAAGAAGAGGAGCCATCTCTGCTGTGGTGCAGAGAGATTTAAAGAGCTGTTCTGCAGGGGCCGATCCCAGGAGCTAAATGCCACTAATCCAAGGGCAGAGCTTTAAGATGCCATCCCTACAGCTACTGGCTTAGACTGGAGTACAATCTGTACTAACACAATTCAGTGTGAGGCAGACTTGGACCTCAGCAAGACCCTCAAGGAACTAAGGGCTTGGGAGGTTACAGCCCAAGCTGTGAAACCATCAGGAGAGGGATGGCCCTCACCAAAAGGGACACAGGAAGCTTTTGACAAGGCACAGAGGATCCCAGAGCACCCACCCATATGGAATGGCCTGTGCACACAAGAATTTGAAGGAGGTGGGCACCAAAGCAGGGGAAGCTGACCGTGCATTGCCTATCCTCATGGTGGTACCCACATCTAAGGACAGCCACTGACGCTGGAGAGATGCTGCTCTCTGGGTGGCTCCTTCTGGAGGTCTCCCTCCATCAGGCAGAGGAGCTGTGGGTACATTTGCAGCACTGCAGTGCTTCGTGCTGCATGTCCCGGTGCCTGAGCATCCAGGATAAAAATACTTTTCCAGTAATGAACAGGTAAACCAGAACAAGGGGCCTGCTATTTTTAGAGCACTAATTTGCTGGGATCAGCAAAGTTTTCTAAGCCATGGGGTGACACTGCAGATGGACGGGAGCCTGCTATGGCTTTAGTATTTCTGTGCCTGGCTGTGAAGGGGGAAGTTGTTATTAAAAAAGAAACAACCCAAACAACCCTATGGCTACTAGTATTTAACCAAGAATATTTGAAGCCAAGAGTGTACACAAAGCTTTTGACCTGACAGTTATTTAGCAGTTCTTTATCTAAATTCAAATCATAATCCTCCTCATAATCATTTTCTGATTATCTGTTTATCCACCTTTCAGTTTACCAGATTTAAGAGACTCTGAGTTGTCCTTGAAAAAACTTTCCAAAAAGTTTTAAAATTGTATGCACATACATACATATCCCTAAGTATATGATTGTATGTGTCTATATATGTGTGTGTGTGTTTTTGTCTTTGTATGGGCTCTGATTCATATTCACAACCCACTGAGGATTTTTGAGGGAAGCTGATGACCTAGATGATTTCACCTTTTAATTTTCTTATATAGGTGTTTGTCTGCGTGATGTTCAAACTGTATTTCTTAGGAACCAGAAGCAAAGTTTATCCATAGGTTGTACTTACTGCTACAAACAAAGCAGGCTCATTCTTCACTGCCTGGTTTCAGAGTACATTGCAAAGTACATTAAAATGCTTATGTAAGTGTGCACTTAAGGGTTATGGCATGTCTGACACTGCTTGGACATTTTTCTGCGTGGTGAGGTGGCTGGTGTGGTGCAAGTCCATGTGTCTGTGTGTGGGTTTAGCTCCTCAAAGACTTGTGCCTTGAGAGCTGTTGTGAAGCTTGGGCTGACTCAGCTGTACCTACATGCATGGAGCAAATACATATGGTGAAAGGCAAATGTAATCTGCTTTCCTTCCAGCATCTGGTAATGCTTTGCCTGTCTTCCTGAAGATCTTTGGGGCAGATCTACACACCTGAGAAACAATGTCATTTCTCCTGTGGTGTCCCAACAGCTCTTCCTGGGTGCTTTCGAGGCATATCAGAGTGCATCACTTCAACACTGGAAATTCATTCAAGATATTTTCCCAGGATCTCTGGTGGCTGCTCTTTGGAGTAATCCTGCTTTGTTCCCCAGCACATTGCTCTGTCTTTAAAATTGGACTGCTTGGACCCTGGAACTGTGACCCCTTCTTTTCCAAAGCCTTTCCCCTTGTGGCTGCCAGGTTAGCTGTGAAGCAGAGACCCTTCACTAGATCTAGGCCACCGGCTGGATTATGTGATCCTGCAAGAAGAATGTGAGACACCAAGAGCTCTAGTTAGATTTGTTGACTTTGGAAAGCTTTCCTCAGCTTTTATAGGCCCTCTAAACCCTGGCTTCTGTGAGGTGGCTGCACATTTAGGGAAAAACTGGAATAAAGCTATCTTCTCATGGATGTGCATCAATTATAAGCTGGATTCCACCATCCACCATAATGCATTTGCAAGAACTCTGCCCTCTCCAACCCAAATTTTGCTTACAATAATGAAATATTTTAAGTGGGCTCATGCTGGCATCATTGCATCCAGTGATGATATTTGGATGTACACAGCCAAAGAGGCAGCAACTGCACTCAGGAATCACGGGCTACCTGTAGGCATTGTTACAGCCATGCATAAGGGAGAAAAAGGCATTGAAGACACCTGGAACAAGATTAAAGAAGTTAGTAACATTAAAAGTAAGTGTTTTGAGTCTCATTCTTTTTTTAATTTTTTTTCCGCCATGGTAGAACCGCATTGTTACCCAATGGACATACTTTAGAGAATGAAAACTTAAAGCAATTTAAGTCAAGCAGAATTTTATCTCTGATCTTAATGCAGACTTAGCAGGGCTTAGCATAGGGTTTAGCATAAAAGAATGCTGGGCATTTTGTATGTGATGAATACAGACCAAAATCATCTACTACAACCTGAAAGACTGGGTCCAGCTTGTCTGAAAAAAAAAATATTTTGTAGATGGTTTTCTGTGCTTGGTTTGTGTAAAGAGGAGTTTATAGGAAGGTTTTATATTAAAGGTGGTTTGTATAGTGGAATATCAAAAATCAATATCAATATCAAAAATCTTGCTTTGAAGCTGTGTCCTGATTTCAGATCTCCCCATCAGACATTGGCCCCATGACATTTTTCAGGAAAAGGCACAGACTTTGGGATAGTCAAGCATGGACCAGATGTTTAAACAGAACACAGTGTCCAACCTAAAATCTGTATATTTGGTGGTAGGGTGAGTGTGTGGAGGTTGGGCACTGCTTACAGCTGTGTGGTGTCTGTCAGCTCAGGGCACACAGAGGGAAAGCTCAAGTTTTGGTCAATGACAACAATGACCACAACTGCCCATCATCTTGACCTGTGCCTCACTTCTGTCAAAACTTCTCTCCATTCTTTCTTTACAGCTTCAGAAATGGTTAATAACAACAACCTCCTTTATTAGGTGTTACAGACCTCTAGATGTTGAACAAAATGGGTGTGACACTCATCTTCCTCAGCACATAACATCAGAATCCAACCTGATAGAGTAGTTCAGACAGATCTTTTATTGGGTGGGGGAAGAGCTATTTCGTGTTGAAAACGCCAGGCAGATATTACTAACATTCTCCACTGTCCTTGTGTTCCAGTTATACTCCTGTGCATGCATTCTGTTCTTACCGGAGGGCAGGAACAGGCCGCCTTACTCACAAAAGCTCTGGAAATGGGACTAGTAGACGGAAGATACATCTTTGTTCCGTATGACACTTTGCTGTACAGTCTTCCTTACCAAAACCACTCATTCAGTGTCTTTGATAATGGCAGCAAGCTCCGGGTGGCTTACGATGCTGTGCTGACCATCACGCTGGAGTCTGGAGAAAGGACTTTCTATGATGCATTCAGGGAAGCTAAAGAAAGTGGTGAAATAATCAGGGATTTGGAAGCCACACAGGTAAATATTTTTTCTCTAGAGCTTTTCTGGGACCTGTAAATAGCAAGCATAGCAATAGTTACAGAAAAAGTACAAGGAAGAGTCAATCCATCCTGCACACTTTCATTTTGAGAAAAATACAGAGAAATTTGAATGTGTTCTACATTTATCTGGAAAGGTCACTTTTCCCAGATGTCTGGCAATATAACTCACTTGGCTCAACAGTAGGACCATGATGGAATTCAAGAGGAAGGGGCTGTGCCTAAGGCTCAGATTTGGTTTGCTATGTGCTAGCTGCAATGGACTTGAATTGAAAAGGTATCTCTTAAGGTGAATGAAGTCCATTGAGTTTGTAAAGAATCAAAATAAGATCTCGATATGACTGAGAATTTGAGGGGATGAGACCAACTAAAGAAATCCTGGATGCTTCTAGAGGGAAACGCTTAAGACCATTGCAGTTGCATTCTTCTTAGCACTATAGTCAAAGTTACTCTTTGTCAGCACAATTATTTAAAAGTCACTGGTGGCCTATTAAAAACCAATTTTTTTTTACCTTGAGAACATTTACAAGAATTGGAGAATCTTATACTGGTGAAGAGATACAGGATTCAGCTGAGCCATTCTTCCAATCTCCTGTCATGGTTTGATGCTGGTGCAATGCCAGTGCCCCCAAGAAAGTATATTTTCCCTAGTGGTTGCTGTGAGATGTGACCAGAAACAGATCAAAGCAGGCCCAAGCTTAAAAACAAAGAAAAAAACCCAAAACTGTATTAACCTACAACTATAATAGAAAGAACACACCTACAAAAATTCAAAATGAAAACCTTCCAAAACATTCCTCCTCCCCCCACCCAATTTCTAACAGAACACAGTGTGACAAAACCTTGGATTCTCAATCAAGTTACCACCCCTCAGATAATCAATTCTCAGTTCATCAAGGGAGAGAGGAGTCTCTCTCTTGTACCATAGTCTTCACCAAGAAACATAGTTGAGACTTCTGTGTTTCCATGTCACACATGGCACTGCCCAGAGAGAATCTGCCGTTGTGACAGCCTCCTCCCATGCGCAGTGCTCTCACCATTGTGTATGGGCCAGAACTGCTTCTAGGATTCACCTTTTAAGGATGCTCTGCCCAGTTCCAAAAAAGCAACAGTCTCTCACTTTCGGGACACCAGTCCCCCCCATATTCACCCCCTGGAGCCAAGGGGTCTCGAGAACAGAGATCTTCTTCTTCCCTGAAGACAAAGGGCACCACCACACCCTCTTCATCCTTCTCTGTTCACTTCACTCCTTCACTGCACTCTCTTAGCTCCAAGCCATTGCCTCCCCCTAAATGCAGTCTCTGTGCTATAGGAAAAACCAAAATGATTCCGTTTATGGTTATACAAGAGAAAAGTTCAACCTAAGGCCACTCCACGATCTCCTCCCACTTAGGTGTCTTTCAACTTCTTCTGACATCTTTGACTTGCTCAAACCTTCACCACACTGGCCCATTTCCTTTTATCTCGTTCAGATAAAGGAAGATTAGTGTTCTGTAAAGTTTTCATTGTCCCAGAAAAGGGTTAAAATCCCGGGCTCTGCCCGCCCAGAACTCTCACGGCTAGGCACCTTCTCACTGCACTCCCCGCTTCTCCTTCCTGTGCTGCCAACTTCAAGGTACCACAGTCTCAATCTCTCTCTCTCTCTCTCT
>WBNO01009318.1:30101-59399 GCA_013400575.1 Peucedramus taeniatus
GGTGTGTGTGTGCCTGCTCCAGCTCGATCTCAGTGTTCCTCAACCCCTCCATCCTGCAGGGGGGGGCTCCGGTCTACCTCAGCCCAGGCTGCATAGCTTCCCCTCCCTCACCCAGCCCATGGCTGGGCAGGGGAGATTGAGACTCCTTCACTCTTCACCCACCAGAACCAAGAGAGAGTCCCTTTGGGAGATCTTTGCTTTTAACCCCCTGTGTTCTCAGAGGTGTATCCATGTTCTCAGTGGCCACACCAGGTGCCAATATTCACATCTGTCCACTGATTGGTTTTGGCTACAAATTCAAAAAAACCTCACTTCCTTCTCAACCCAGGATATCTCCCTATGACACTTCAAAAAATTACAAGTACTTTTAAGGCATAATTTATCAGATCTGCACGAATGTACTTTAGAAAGAGATGAATCATGTCTTGAAAGCATTAGTTTCTTTCTCTTCACTTTAATGAGAGCCCAGGTTAACTGTATTGAGTATCAGGTTCTTCATTTCAGATATCTACATCTGATCAATTAATCCCACAAATCTCAGATTCTGTGGCTCCCAAGAGCACTCCTCATTTTTCTCACAGGTGTATGGCTATAATATCTCTTCACCTACCAGCTGTGAATGATCATGTGACTGCAAAGTCACCATTTGTGTTACAGCTTCCTAAACCAAGTCTGACATGGAAGGGAGCAATGCAAAGAGAAAAGGCTCTGTTACCTCACAGAACAAGTTTGCTGTGGCTCTGCTGTGGGATTTTTGCATCTTCAGGATAAATAATATTCTGACAGAGAAAACCAATTCTTTGGGCATGACGCTTTTCCTGTCTTGGTATGGAGCCCCTGACTTTGATCTTCTATTTGTAGAAGATGTTTCAGTGTAATATTTTGAGGCAGGATAAATTTGTGATAAATTTCAGCCAAACATTAGGCTCAGAATCTTGGCTTTTCCTATCATAATGCAATTATGAGTGGTCTTAAAAATATTTTGAAATTGCATTTTGGGAATCCACCATAAAAAAAAGACAGATACTCAGAGTCATGCATATATTGGGTCTAAGATTCTTCAAACCATTACTCTGTGAGCATTAATGTTCTAGTGTAAGCATTTAAGTTCACAACTTAGCCACGGGGAAAATATTTTTGCCACCAATCTTGAACTGAAGGTTAGGAGCAGTTTATCCTCAATTTCTCCTGTATGTTTAGGTTTCTCCACTCTTTGGAACAATCTATGATGCCATTTACTTCATGGCAATGGCTATGGACAGTGCACGGAGGAAAGGAGTCAGAGCCTCAGGAGCCAACATGGCTGAGCACACAAAAAACTTTAGCTTCCCTGGATTTAGTCACTGGGTGGAGACAGACAGCTGTGGGAAGGGGCTGAACAACTATGTGATACTGGACACAGATGGACATGGGAACCAGCTTTTCCCAACCCACCTGCTGGACATGTCTTCAGGCTCTGTGTTGCCCCTAGGCCAGGCCATCCACTTTCCCAATGAAGTTCTACCCAAACCAGACTCCAGCTGTTGGTTTGATCCAGATGTTCTCTGCACTGAAGGTAAGAAAGAAAAAAAGAACCAAAAATAAGGTTCTTAAGCACTGAGTTCATGCTTCTCATTTCTTTCATCTTTTCTCTCACTCCAAGTGGTTACCCTTTTGAATTAGAGCTCCCCAGCCAGAAAAGTCTAAATTCAAGGATCTAATATAAAAATACCCAGTCATCATGCTGCTTGTAATGGGAATCCTGTGCAGAGGTAACACCATTGATCCACAACACTCTCTTATTGCTTGTTAGATCATAGAATGATGGAATCATTATGGTTGGAAAAGACCCCTAGGATCATTGAATCCTTAACCCACCACTGCCAAGCCCACCACTAAATATCTCATCTACACAATTTTTTCAACAATTCCAGAGCCATGAATCCCACTACTCTTCTGGGCCAATAAGGTTATTACCACTGTTATGTGCTTGAAAGGGTTTTCTGGATGTAACACTCAACACCTGCCAACATTAATAGCAACCATTGTATAACAGAGGCTCCACCCAGCACTATGTCTCTGTCCTTCTGGGGGACAGGACACTAAGAGGATTTGCCTTGAAGACAGCCTAAGAAAGCTGCACAATAGCAGATGCTGTCAGCATCCTGCCTGTTAACCCCTGCTTCTCTATTCAGGTAGCAATGAGGAGTGAAGTACCATCACAGCTCACCTCATTAAGAAAAAATGATAATTGTTACCCAAAATAATTTGAGTTATTATAGATAACAGAGGTAGTAATCAAAGGCCTTGGGGCAGAGATATCTGTGCTGCTTCCTGCTGTCAGACTGGGCATTGGGTTTACCTATTGATTTTAAATTGAGGCAACTAATATGCAGTTTTAAAGTTCACAGGGAAGTCAAAATCTCAGGGTAGGGTACTTAACCTCCTCTTGACATATTTACTTATAATACTAAGCATTTACACCTATTGCTCCAGGATATGTCTTAAACAGATGAAATTACCGACATCTATGGAATATTTCATTCAGTAGCTGAGAAAACCATTCTCCTTGGCTTAGCCGTAACTGAGCTGACACAAATCAGTGTCACTCTATCGAAACTGGAGATGTACTGATCTTATAGCAACTGGAAAGCAATAGAAGAGATAAGTATAATTCTATCATATATCTGATTTTATGCTGCCCCTAGCAACAATGTAGCAATTTAACATCTCACTGCAGTCTGTGGAAAAATCCCACTGATTTTGAGAGAGATCGGATTTTATGTTCATACCTTTACAAAAGTATAAAGCTCTAGGCATCTGTCAATTAAACAGTAATTTATTATGATTGCTAGAATTTCACAGACTGAACTTTATGGCTTGAATTAAATACAAGCCTCACTCTAGCTTTTTTATGAAGTTAGGCTTGGAGGGATGTTGGATGTGAAGCTGTCAGGCTGCTGTGCTTCCTAACACCAGGTTCATCAGGAGCAGGGCTGAGCTGGTGTTCCCAGGACACAGACACACACACACACACACACACACACACACACACACTGCAGACACAGCCAGTCACTGGCAGGATAACACATACAGGAGAGTTATGTCTTTACAGCCCCCACTACCCACAACCAGCACTGCTGGGACGTGGACATCAGAAATGTCCTGGTGCTGCTCCTATGCACCTCATAATTAGGCTCCAAGCTTGTTACCAGATCTCACAGCCTCAACTCCTGCAGACTCACAAATGCATCCTCTGGTAGATGGTACAAACCTAAATTCCCCCATAGCCATCTCTCAAACCCTTCAGTTTCTGCAGGAGCTGACTCCAGACTTGTGGTCTCCCACGGGTTGCAGCCTCCAGGACTTATCTTCTCTGTTAGTTAGGTTGATGTCAAGTCTGTAAATATCATATACAGATAGTCAAAGAGCACAGTTATCCAGGAAAAAAACATAGATGAGGTTAAGAAGGTGGGAATGACTGCACTGATCAAGGGCAGGGTTTGCCTGGAAAAAATGCACAACATGGTTACGTGTGACAAGCATCCCCATCCTCTCACATACCTGAGCATTCCCGACCCTTTCTACCTCTCCCTTTACCCATGTTTGCTTTTTCCTCTAAAGGTCCTGTAAGAAGTTTCATGTACTCCCACAGTTCCCTTAAAGCGTCCCCTAATGACTTTATCCCATAAGTTCCCTCAAGCATACAGTAAGTTTGCTCTCTCCCATAAGCTCATAATTTACTTACTTTCACTTCTGGTTAGTTGTGAAGTATAGTATGGCTTGGGAGGGACCTTTCAAGGCCATCTATTCCAATCCCACACTAGACCAGGTTGCTTAAAGTCCCATGGAGCCTGATTTTGAGCGCTGCCAGGGATGGGGCAGCCACAGGTTTCATGGGCAACCTCTTCTTGGGTATGTGTGAGGACAGTCAGGGCCTGGGGCCCTAGATTGATACAGTGAAATTTCAGCTAAAAGGTTCCGACTTTTCCTGAAACAAATACCAATTTTCAAAAATACCTTCAGCTTTCACTGGAAAGCTCTAGGTCTCAGTGCTTGCAGATAGGCGCCAGTGTAACACAGAGTGGTGAACCTTTTGTCAACCCAAATTTCTCCATATTTGTTTGTGTTTATAGATCTCTGGATACAAACAGAATAAATAGAAACACAGACACAGCAAAGAGTTCCCACTGGAATTTAGCTTATGCAGTCATATCAGCTTCCTTTAGCTCTCTAGTAAACACACTCATCAGCAAAGTATCTGTCTCCAGTACTTTCTGCTGATGGATGTGTTGAGGAGAATATCAACCTTCTGCCGCTCTTCCTCTTCTTCTCTTTTCAGCACTAGAAATCTGCAGCAGAGGATGAAAAAGCCCAGATGGGCCAGTGACTCACTCTGGCCATCAGTTTGGTACCTGATGATGATTTTTCAGCAGGCATGATAAATATTTTTCAGCACTTCAATTCCTCAAGAGAAAAGAGCCAAATTTCATAAAGTTATGAACTTTGTAGAAGCTTCCTCTAAAACTTAATAGTTCCCTGAGAGTCTTTTTATTTACTTGAAGCAAAAATTATTTTTCCACTGGTCCACAGCTCTAAGTCTGGTTTAGGAAAAAAAGTGCATGGAAATAAACAATTAGCATAGCTGAAGTCTTATGTATGCCAAGTTAGTAAGTATTTGTGTATTAATAAACGAACATTGCATTAAAATTCTCTTCTGGCATTCTCCTGGTTCAATATTTGACTTTGTAATCCAATAGCCTGATATTGATGTTTTTAATATTATTGCCTAAATCAAAATAATTTGCTAATTCACTGATTCTTTTCCCACCTTTGCACAGGGATTGAGCCTGCAGTCATTTTCATGGGAGCAATGCTGTTATTTGTCCTGGTGTTGTGTGCTGTGGGCCTGGCTTCTCTCATCAGGTGAGAATTGCAACACGTATTTGAGTTGGTGCCACTTTTAGCTTCTGTGTGAGGTTTGTGCTTTAGCCAGCAGTTTAGACTATGCACACACAGAAGGTCTGATTTTGCTCTTGGCTCTCCAGTCACGTATCTCTTCACATCTGTGGTCTGCTGGCCCTGGCAGCATGCCAGGCATCCACCAAAGGCATTCTATCTCTCCCTTCCTCAGGTGGACAGGGGAGAGAAAATACAACAAAAGGCTCATGGGTCAGGAGTGGATCATTCACCAATTGCCACAATAGCCGAAATGGACTTGATGTGGGGAAATTAAATTTATTACCAATCAAATCAGAGTAAAGTAACTAGAAATAGAATAAAATTTTAAAAACACTTTCTTCCCATCTCTCTTTCCTTCCTAGGCTTAACTTACTCCCAAATTCTCTACTTCCTCCCACCAGTGGCACAGGGGCCAGGGGGACTGCAGTCAGTTCATCCCACATTGCCTGTGCTGCTCCTCCCTCCTGAGGGGAAGGACTCCTCACACCCTTCCCCTGCTCCTCACACCCTCCCCAGCAGTCTGTTGCCAGAAGTTTCTGAAGCATTAGGAAGGTGGTTATCACTTTGGAAGTGCAAAGGATGACATATAAACCAAAGACAAGAATCTGTTCAACCCCCAGAACATGAGGGTTGAAACCAAGTATTTTTCTAACACCAGATCATTCTTCCCTGTATTTCTGTCCTTAATGTAATCATGTTTCCTATGAAACATGTGATGCTGACCTTCTGTATTTTCTCCATGTACTAAAAAGAAAGAAAATACCTCCGGAGAGAATTTGGAGCAAATATTTAGGATACATCTTTATTATCAAGTTGATTCACTCCCTGTTTTGAACTGTTCAGCTCCCTGGTCATTCCCATTACATATGTATTGGTCTGGGTATGAGATCTTTGGAGTAAAGGCAGTAGTGTTCTGGGGAAGGAATAATTCCCGATAATTGCTTGTCACATCTGTGTCTCAACTCTATATCCAAGATAGAAATATGGCAGAATTGATTGGTTGGTCCAGGAGCTATGCATTGGTCTTGGCAAGGTCACTATAGCCACTGGAGTAGTTTGTCTCTAATTATTGATGTCCACATGACCGAACTCAAAGTGAAAATAGACTGAAATTAGAAGGCATATTTACTGAGTAGCAAAGAGTTCAGCAGAGCAGAGTTCTTAGATTGTCCTCTCCAGCTTTGTCTCTCAAATAATTCCAAGACATGTTTTGTCTCCACTCCTGAATCATCCCTCCAAACCCAGATACAAGGGCCACCCAGCAATACCCCAAACAGCTCCCCCACTTTGAGCACACAGCTGCTTCTGATAGAACTGCAGACACTGATGAGGTTGACTCCACTCTTTGAAACCCTGCTCTGTTCACTGGCCATCACCCTCTACATTTAAGTAAATAAAAGACAATCTTTCTGCCTACTCTGTTTGTAAGCTCTTCCACAAGCACCAGGCTGTGCTTGGGAAGGCTTGGTCATGAGAAAAGTTGTATGACCATCTGCAAGGGAAGAAAAGTCCAGCATGACTCAGACAATGATTTATATTAGGAAGGGGCATGTCTGAAACTAAATTTAAACCACAGCATGGTCTGAGTTGAAATGTGGAAGCTCTGGTCTTAGCTCTGTCAGGGATCTGCTGCATGACCTTAAATGAGTCACTCTACTCTCTCTGCTTAGCTTTTGGCAGAGGGATGGTTTCCTCCCTGCTTAGGGAGAGGATGTGATTTATCAAGCAAGGTTTTTCAGATGGACTTGTGAAAGGTACATAAGTGATGATTTTTTTCAAGAAGATGAGTTGGGTGGCTTCGTCCAGTGTGTTTAGAGAAATATCATCCCAAGTAAAGCCTGTGATTATGTGGCCAAGGCTTCCTCTCAGCTTCAAGAAGCTGTCTGTGCTCTTCTAAAATGTCCAGGATGATACATGGAGAGGAAAAGTGAATTGTGGTGATTTGGGGTTGTTTTATGTGGTGATGTCCTTCTACAGTAACATCGGCAAAAGTCATCCTATTGTCCACCTCTAAGGGAAACACTTAGGAGAGTGCATCAGTCATCTGCTGTAGTGTTAAAAAAGTTCCTTAAACAAAAGAAGTGACACTGAGGGCAACTGGGGAGCTTTCCCTTCCCTTTTCTGCTCCTGGTTGAGGAGTTTTTGACTGTCTAATAGATACTGCTGCTTTGTGCTCAGTGTTAGATCCTGATGTCCATTGAAACAATGGGATCAAAATTATGAGGTGTGATGTCACATGTGCCATACTGCTCATCCCATACAGCTTTTTCCTCTGTATAAACCTGTGACAATTACAAGGGCACATATTGTTCCGTGCTTTGAAATGCACCATGCTACAATATAGATACTCAGACAGCATGTTTAGACTATTACTTGTGTCCAGGCAGCTCTTATAAATTAGCTACACTTCAGCTTCAGTCCCTAAGAAAGGCTGGTGTGCCTAAATGTGGCTTGCTCAGGACCAGACCAGGTGGACTAATAAAACTTGTTTTTGTCTCCTACTGAAGAATGATTTGGGATATGACAAATAAAAGCAAGCAAAACAAAATATGGTTTACATACGCATACAATTAATATTTGTAAGCAGATTAAATCCAGTTGTCTATTTGTGATGAGACCCTTTGAGATGATAGCTTTTTTTGCTATCCATGTTGAAATGGGTAATTCATGACTTGGGATTTAAGTTGGAGCCAAGGCATGGTGATTTGTGCACTGCTTTCACCAATGACCATCCCCATCCCCACATCATTTTAGACCTTAAATATCATGTAGTTCCAACCACTCTGCCATGGGCAAGGATGCCTTCAACTACACCAGGCTGCTGAGAGCCCCATTCAACCTGGCTTTGAACACTCCCATGGGTGGGGCTGGCACAGCTTCTCTGGGTAACCTGTGCCAGTGCCTCCACACCTTCACAGAAAATAGTTTCTTCCTAATATCTAATCTAAACCTGCACTCTTTCAGCTGGAAGCCATTCCCCCTTGTCCTGTCACTCTATGTCCCTGTCAAAAGTCCCTCTCCAGCTCTCTTGTAGCTGCTCTCCTTAGGCACTGGAAGGTGCTCTAAGGAATCCCCAAAGCCTTCTCTTCTCCAGGCTGAACAGCCCAGCTCTCTCAGCCTGTTTCCATAACAGGGGTGCTCCAACCCCCTGATCATCCTCATGGCCTTCTCTGGACCTGCTCCAACAGGTCCACGACCTTTGTAAGTTGGGCCCCCAGAGCTGGATGCAGCACTGCAGGCAGGGTCCAATAGTGCAGGGAAGCCAGATGTGGGAGAATTCAGAGGAGGTGTAAACTGGCTACCTACCTGCAGCGGGCTGACTCTGGCTGGGTGCCAGGTGCCCACTCAATTTCTTTATCACTCCCTTTCCCACTGGGACAGCAGAGAGAATAAGATGGAGAATGTCCAGCAGGGTGAGATAAGGCAGTTTTATTACAGCAAAAATTAATAAACAAGCAGAGATCTGCACACACAAGAGCCGAAGAGGGAAAAGATCAGTCTCTACTTCCCATCAGCAGCAATGTTTGGGCACTTCCTGGGAAGCAGGGCTTCAGCATGCATAATGGTTCCTCCAGAAGGCAAACACTGAAAACTCACAAATGCCCCCACTTCCTCCTCTCTCCCTTAGCTTACATATCTGAGCTGATGTCATGTAGTATGGAATATCCCTTTGGCTAATCTGGGTCAGCTGCCCTGGTTGTGTCCCCTCCCAGGATCTTGCCCATTCCCCTTTGGTAAGGGGAAGAAATGTCAGAAGGACACTGCTGCTCAGCAGTAGCCAAAACACTGGTCTGTAACCAATACCCATTCAGGTACCAATGCAAAGCACAGCACTGTAAGGGCTGTTACCTCAGTCAGACCCAATGCACTACCTCAAACTGATAACTGTGACTCGCCATCTCTTGCAGGCAGAGTATCTTGAACAATCAGCTTTTCAGGGGTCCGAACAAGATCATACTGACCTTGCATGACCTTGTCTTCATCAACCCAGAGCTACATAGAAAGGTGAGTCCTTCTACTCGAGAAAGGAATCTGGTGGAACACCCTAGAACAGATTTGCTGTGTGGTATTTTCATACTCATGAAGCTCTGGAAGGGTCATTTCACTTCTTCATGTCATTTTCCCCAGCATATTAGAAAATTTCCCATATGCTGAGTGCTTTTGAGTCTCAGATAAGATGTCAGAGGTCTTATGATGATGTAAAATCGTAGCCTTGGTTTCTTCTAGCTGCCAGGGCTTATTCCTTGTTCTTGAGGTTGGATGGTGCACCATAGGGCATGCCCAAAAAGATAAACCATCTTACCTTCTAAAATAAAGTGTCTGCATTCAGACACTTGCTTACTGGTAACCATTCCTGGTCCATTCTGGCTCATACCCAGAGCTGGTGATCTGTTGGGGGAGGATCCCATGATTTCCTTACCCAGAAATCCATGCTACAAGGCAGAGCTGGAGTGGAGGTTTACACCTAAAGGTGGTAGCTGCCTAGCACCTGCTTTCCTTGCCTTCTGGAGGCTGACCTTGGACAGTCTGACTGATGCAAACAGCATAGCAGTTACGAAAAGAAGCCTGAAATCCGTAACCTGCTCCACTTCCTTGAAAAGCATGGTTGCCACCCATGAAACCTCCAATGTGGCTTTGTATGAGGTAGGTAGGGACCTCATGCAGCCTTCTCTCATTGCTTCTGTTCACTGGACTGCTCCAGGGGGAAAAGTATTTGGCTGCAGTGGATGGAGATAGTTTGAACAAACCCTAAGTATGAAAATAAGTTACTCCCAAGCATGGACTTAGCAGTGTTTAAGGCAACTCTGTCCCAGCCCCTCAAAAGCCCAGTCCCTGACACTTTGGAGTCACGTGGGATGGGAATATTCAACATACACATGTAACATTGCCAGTCTGGTCCTGTTAGAGAAGTCACCACCTAAGGTGGTAGCACCATGAAGAACCTTTCTTACAAGACATCTTTATTTGGTGACATCTCTAATAAGGAACTTTCTTACAAGACAGGATCCAAATAGACAAATGGAAGCTCAAATTCTCCTTTGTGGCAATAGGACTGTATGGAGGTTAAACAGAGGCAATGGCCAAGAGAACTCACTCCATCCATCAGCTCTTTCCTGAAAATGCAACTTTTTGAAAAAATGGCATGGTAACTTTTCCTGAAGAGGAGCAAAATAAATTTGATCAATTATTAATGCCAGAGAAAAGCTCTGGTTAAAGTTATTTTCCTTTTTAATCAATTTATTGCTGTTTTTCAGATACTTCATATTGCTGTTTATCAGAAACCTTCCAGGCATGAAATTGTGATCCAGGTGAAGGTCCTGCCTCACCTTTTTTTTTGAGGGTTTGCTGTGGATATTCTTATTTGGTTTCAGTATATAAATAATCTGTTGTCAAGGACATTAAAAATCCCCAGCAACTTTCAAATTCAAGGATCTGAATAGATTTGGATCCCAGTGTTAGCTGTTACTCAGAGTTTACTCAGTCAGTCACCCACCTGTATTGGGATTAGGGGACTGGAGCTTCTCTCTTAAGAGGAAAGGTTAAGGGAGTTGGGCCTGTTCAGCCTCAAGAAGAGACAACTGAGAGAGCACCTCACTGATGTCTATAACTATCTGAAAGGAGGGTGCCAAGAGGCAGAACCAGGTTCTTCTCAGTGGACAAGACGCAAAAGGCAGAAACTGATGCACAGTAAGTTCCACCTGAACATGAGGAAGAACCTTGCTGTGCAGGTGACCAAGCACTGAAACAGATTGTCCAGGGAGGATGTGGAGTCACCCGCACTGGAGATATTCAAGAACTGCCTGGACACATTCCTGTGCAATGTTTTCTAGGATAAACTTGCTTTAGCAGGGAGGTTGGACTAGATGGTCCATCACTGGTTTCTTCCAACCTTAACCATTCTCTGATTTTGTTATTGTGGACAGAGAGACCAGGTGTGGCTGAAAAAATTTGAGAAAGGAGCAGTTCACAATCTGAGGCAAAGCTCCACCAGCATCTTAAGGAAGGTAGGAATAGGGGGTGATGATATGTGGAGGGAAGATTTCTCAGGGGATGTTTTTGGCTTCAGGGTGTGTTTGTTGCCCGTGTCTCATGTCTATCCATTAAATCATGCATTGTGGTTGTCAATGAGTCTTGTCTGGTGAAATGTGGTAGAGTGGACCATGCACAACTGCATCTGGCAAATTTACCATAGATCCATGTCAGTCAGCAGCTTGTAAAACCCCACCCTTGACCTGCCACTTCCAAGCTGGTGTACAACGTACAACGAATCCTTCAAGTGACCTTGCCTGCAAAGGCAGCGTGGTTTGGGGAACTCATCCCTCCACGGTGCAAGGCACTGGTAGATATTTTCATGTATTATATGTTGACAGCATGACACAGACACAGTTGTGCATTTCTCTGGAGTTTGCTTTGTGTTTCCACCTAAGATGCCTCTCAGATGCTTAATTTTGGTCTTCAATTTTATTGTTACAAATGACAAGAAAACATACTTATCTTCCAAATTCAAGGGCATTAGTTGTTGACAGCTATTGCTAACAGAGTGCCATTTTTATGCATGTAAAAGCAAAAAATTTACCAGGGCATGTCTCCAAAGACACCACTGATGGGTGATTTTGGACTCTATAGATATGGTACTGTTTCCAGTTCAGAGCAAGAGCCACATGCTGAATTCAATCTACCCCAGCAAAGCCATTCTGGCCTAGGATTCAATACAGTTTTTCTAAACAAAACACAAACTTCTGTTTAGTTTGCTTTTGCTGTCTTGCTTTCTTTGCATAATGGATAGACTAAGGAAAACAAAGCTTGAAAAGAGTTTTCAGTAGCCAAAAATAAGCACCAAGGAGGTTGTTTGCATCCCCATCTTTCTGTGGAAGGCTGTTTGGGAGTACAAGTGTGAAAAGGGCACCTAGTGGTACCAAGAAGCTGCCAAGCAGATGTCTGGCTGACCTGGTCTCACTGTGATTCACTGTCTTGTTTTAAATGAAGGATCTGCATCATGAAAATGTGAATCTGCTCCTGGGCTTTTTCTCAGACTGTGGCATCTATGCCATAGTGAGAGAATACTGCTCACAAGGCAGCCTGGAGGCTGAGGCATTTCTCTCTGCTGAGAAATGAGGATATGAAACTGGACTGGATGTTCAAGTCCTCTCTTGTGATGGATCTAATTAAAGTAAATCTATTGCTCCTGCTGAGGCATGATCTGAAGGAGACTTTAATGATGACTAAGCTATTTCAATAAGAATGTTGTTTTTTTAATAATAACACAAGGAAAACAAATCTGGATGTAATTGTATCAGTCTTTAAATGAGACATCCTTATTTTCTTCCTTCTGGGAGAAGCACCATTTGGGGCAATAGAACTACAACCACTCAGCAGGACAATAGGCTAAAAATACATATCAAGCTGCAACTGATCACTTAGAACAACAGAATTTTGTGACAAATTTATTCTTTGCAAAGGCCCTTTCTTGCCATAAATCAGAAATGCATCCATCATAGAACCAAACAGTATCCATCCCCTGCCACTGGATGGCTGCACATATGGTCCCTTAAGCAGCATTCACACTTCCAATCATGTATCGTGTTTTCATGTCTTAATGGTGAACTACTAAACTGGGACAGGTGGATTCCTGAGAGTAGACCTCCAGAACCATTCTTGTAGTCTGTGATCTGCCTTCTGAACCTCCTTGAGGGAGATGGGAAGGGGCACTTAGCTCTTCATGGCTTCCTTTGACCAAACTATTTGGTAGCACTTGTGTCCACTTTCTTATCCTTGCCTAAAAGCAGAACTTCCAGGTGCAGTGAGACATAGGACTACAGAGAGAGGCATCTGGCTCTTCCTAAAGTTGTCAGACCTTTCCCTTTAGGGTCCAGACAAACCTATTTCATGTTGCTAATCCATTTCTAAACGTCTCCCATAGTTTACTGTTTCAATCATTACTGCATTTGACATAGAGTCAGTGCTGCATCTGATGCCATCTGAGGTGACAAATTGGCTTGGTGTTTCGGAGTGTTGATGGATAATTCTTAAGGACCAGCCTGGATTTTTTTCTGTGTTTCATAGGGAATCAGATATTTGCATCACCGAGATTTTGCCCATGGACGTCTCAAGTCTCGTAACTATGTTGTGGATGGCTGGTTTGTCCTGAAGATCACTGACTATGGTTATAATGAGATCTTAGAGGCACAGAAATGTCCCTATATTCAGCCATCCCCAGAAGGTAGGTGTGATGAGGAAATATATTTTTGGAAATATTTGTCCATTGATTTAGTAGATGTTTGTCCTGATACAATTTCAGGCCAGTGGCCACACAGGGATTTTCATGCTCAGTTTCACTACACCTAGTTTCCTCCATACCATGCATTGTTATAAGAAAGGGTAAGCAAAGGTTTTTTCAGACTGCCTGAGAGTGAAGCAAATAGCAGAGTGATATGATAAAGAAACTTCACCTTGTTGCAGTTGGAGAAGGACTGAATTGTCCCTGAAATCTTATCAGTACTGAATTTCTGTGACCAGTAGAATGGCTTTACATCCTTAGACCCAATCCTATATTTAGAGTTTTACGTTAGCTCAAATGCAAAGACACTCTTTTTTTGTTAAAATAAGTCATCTAAACCACAAAATGATGTAGGTCTCTTTGAAATAGGTCTTCTACATACCAATCGCCAAAAGCTGCCATGTGAGATTCCCACCACTTAAGAACAGCCCTCATGGGACCAGGTTTGGAGACTTGGACAGGATTTCTTTCACTTGGACATTGCTTGGGTTCCTCTGGTATCCCAATTTATTCTTGAAACCTATTTTCAAGTAGTATTTCATGGTTTGATCCCTCTGTCATGGGATTTGATGCCTACACATTTTCAGTGTCTCAGACAGGGCAGTAGTCAGACAGAAGACTTTCTTCCCTTACAGAAGATAAACACATTTTCAGTGGCAGAAATGTTCCATATCCCTGTTACTCAGAATGCACAGTTACCAGGGTAACAAAATCTCAGTTTGAAGATTCATTTCTTCGTGAGGCTGGATGTGTTTTACAACTGTGTCTTTTGTCACTTGAACTATTGGATTATAAAGACTGTGCATCAGGTTGTCACAAACTGCTTTTACAGAAACTATTTTCATCAAAAAGAACTACAGGAAATATGTTGTTAATTGTTGCTTAGTAAAAGAGCAACAACTGTAACAAGAAATTCAAGATTTGGTGCCAATATTTTGTCTCAGGAATATTTTCAATCAAAAAAATGGTGTTAAAGCTTCTGGCAGTGGTGAGATGACTTCTTATATTGAAGTTCATGGCTGGTGTTATATGATACAAATTGTTGGTGTGGCAGTTTTTTAAAAAAACCCACAGAGTAAAAATTGGAAAATTCTTTTTTTTTTTTGTCAGCACAGAAGTTTAGTATTTCTAACACATCACTAGAAGTAAAATACTTGATTCAGTAAATAATGTAATATTTTCCAACATTTCATCAAATGACTGAAATAAGGTATTCATTTAAACACTTACTTTGCAATAGTCTGAGTTAAAGTGTAAGAAATGTGATGCTCTGAAATTTTTTTAGAATTGCTCTGGACAGCTCCTGAGTTACTGAGAGACCCAGACATATGCAGAAAAGGCACAATCAAAGGGGACATTTACAGCTTTGCAATCATCCTACAAGAAGTGGTTGCTCAGGGTCCACCTTACTGCACATCAGAACTCTCGGCTGAAGGTAGGCAACTACTACAGTATATTTTTAAGGCTTTGTGCAGAGCACTTATAAAAGCCCTGACCACGTTCCCTTATTAATCGGCAATAAGGTACTAGTCTCATGACCTTTCTCAATGTCAGAAGTCTGTTTTCAACACAACCTTTGTAATAAACATCACAATGTGTAGTTCTCATCACAGCCTTGGTACATGTCTCATCGCTGCTTTCACTGGGATCGGGGTTCTGGGTGCTCCCCAGGATGCTTCAGGCCTCTGCAGCACCTCCAGTTCCCTGTGCAAACTCAGACTTTTCATCATAGTATGGGGTGAAATCTGAGGGCAGAATTTCCCATAGCTTAGAAACTCCTTTACTTCCCACTCATTGACCCTTTTCCATGCATTATGGAGGTGGAATTTTTTGAAGCTGGACCCCTTGCCAACATCCTGCTTTGTCCATGTGCCCATCTATTTGTCCTTAATCCTTTCCTTTTTAAAGAGATTCTCTCTTCAACAGTGTTTGTATCATTTTGCTAATGTATATCAGAAACAGCAAATAGGTGAAGTCTTTAGGAGCTGCTCATGGTGCAATCATGTTGTGCATCCATAGGAAGAACAAACCCACTTCAGTCAGGGTCAGATCACAAGCACTTAAACAGAGAGGGAGTGACAACAATCTAAAATTACCTGATTTCAGTGACAGCCCATTCTCAACACATTTTAAGCTGGACAATCATCAAGTGGAGTATGACAATTCAGTATGTGCCAGTTCAACTGGAAAAATGTGGCCCTGACTTTTCTGTGCCTGAAGCTGCTGTCACAATGCAATGACGATGTTAATGATGTATCCCACTCTGTAAATCAGAGCTGGACCTGTGATGTAGACTATGATGCAATTAGCAGGTTTTCCCCACGTGGTCCCTCCTGCAGAACCTCCAGCAAATGTTAAACACAGTTCAGTCCTGTTTTCTAAGCTGATAAAATGATGAATTTCTACTCATTGTGTCTCAATCCTAAGGAGTTTTCACTTGTGAACTTTAAAACAATCTGGGGAAGGCATTCCCCTTGGCTGCCCCTGGAAATATTGGGGCCAGATGTTTTGATTAGTTCATTTGTCGGAGTCTGGGAGGATGAGCCAAAGATTTTCAAAGTGAGCTGCAAATGCTGAAAAGCTTTGAGTACTCACAGCAACAGCATGACTCCTGCCAGAGAAAGAGGTTTTCACTCAATTTGCTTACTCTGCACTGAACAAAATAAGATCTCAAATGCAGTAACTTTGGTGGGTGTTAAAAGACTGACTTCTCAGGGTTTGAAAACCCAAGCCCAGTTCCTTACAAGCCTCATTTCTAGGAAGGGAGCTCTAGACAGGGAGTCATTTCCCAGACATTGTTTTGAACTCAACCTCTCCCCCTTAACATACTTTCCACTGTCACCACTCCCACCAACCTCCTACGTCCTGGTTCCCAGTTAATGATGAAGCATCAGAGGCTGGTATCCTTCCTGTCTGGGCTCAGCCATAAACCTCTGCTGTCTTAGAAGACTGCAGGTCCTAGTGGAGGGAGTCAGAGGCAATTTCATTAAATACAGGCCTGCAGGCTCACACATCCATCTGTCACACATCCTTCCCCCATCCAGACACTTTATTACTCATAACCTCATTCTCCAGGGACAAGAAGGCAGATGAATCTTCTTTAAATCCTTCAAGAGACTCCTGACAGAGAAAAGCAGAAACCTCCAGCTTCATTTGGCACAGACACTGGGTGCTGAGGACTGAACGACAGCTGAAGAAGCAAGCCAGGGACACATGAAAAGGTCCATGTCCTTTGCCCCTATCATGGCCCTCCATCTTACAGTGTGCTTCCCATTCGTCTCTTGCCACAGAAATTATAAAGAAAGTGAAGAAGCCCCCTCCCCTGTGTCGTCCAAATATAGCTCCTGAGGTAGCTCCCCTGACATGCATGCTGGTAATGAAGCAATGCTGGGCTGAAGCCCCTGAACGACGTCCAGCCTTTGAGGAGGTATTTCATAAGGTCAGTAAATAAAGAAGCTGGTGTAATCCCATTGTTTTTTCTTGTTTTATTGTTTGGTTGTTTTTTATTTTTTTTCCTTGAACTCAATTATTAAAGAATGAAGAAGTTGCAGAGCCCTAGACTTGTCCTGACTTAGGGATGATGAAGCAGCCTGGACACGGGCTTGATGTCTTCACATTTGCAGTGTACCTGCACAGATGGTCTTATAGAGATGAAAGATTTGTAAATTATGTGCCTTCAGACCAATTTTTCTTTTAATCTTCTAAAGTGTTTAAATGGTAACTATAAGAAAAATTTGCCAAAGACTGTTGAAGACAAAGATACAATGTTTGGCATAGGAGGTCTCTCAGTTCCAGATTGGTGGAAGCTTGGAGAGTATCCCAGGGAATTATGACTGTACCTGAGGCCTGTTTAAACAGCGTTCCCAGATATCTGTTACTGGCCAGTCTCATGGACAGGTACTGGCAAAATAACCCCCCTTTCTGGTCAAGCAATGTAATTCCTGTGTTCTTATAAGGTCATAGAATCATAGACTCATTAAGGTTGGAAAAGATTTTAAGATAGTCAGTCATCAACCCCGTAACCCCACCATGTGCATTGTTAAACCATGTCTTCAAGCGCCGCATCCACATGTTTTGTGAGCACTTCCAGGGATGGTGACTCCAACATCATCCTGAGCAGTCTGTTCCAAACAGGCTTTACAAACCCTTTCCATGAAAAAAAATTCTCAATATCCAATCAAAACCTTCCCTGACACAACTTTACGGCATTTCCTCAAACCTGGTAAACAAACATCCATAATTTTTACCTTTTGGTTCTATGAAGCTGTGAATAGTTTTGAACCCGCTGATTCCGCTGTTGAGTCTTAGGTAGCCTCTAAAGCAACAAATTATCCAAAAGTTCCAGCTGCTCAACTTCAGGTCAGGAGGAGAAAGCACAACTCAATGAAGAACTGGGAACAGAGGTGGCAGTACACATTCATGTCAATGTGCAAAGATGAATTTAAGTCCAGTAACATGTGAAAAGGTTGTAAGCTAACACCCTGAACTTTGTGCCTCTGAATGCGAAGTTTTGCAAGTTACCCTAAAGATTGTTCATGGGATAAATGGGGTTGCAAACCTGCAGCCTGACAAGACTCTGTAAAAATGTACATATTGACAACTACTGTAAGGTTATGCTTCATCTTACTCTCACTGGTTGATGCAAATTCACCTTCTAATTCACCTTTTCCTTTATCTTTGAACTCTCGCCATTGAAAAATCCAGTCTTTAGCATAACACTTTCAAAGAAATGTTTGCTTTTTGTTCCTTTCCAAACTCAGAGTCTTACAGAGTGCTGGTGTAAAGAGACAGACAAATAACTCTCCAATTTGATTTTCCAGTTCAAAACCATCAACAAAGGGAAAAAGACCAATATCATTGACTCAATGCTCAGGATGCTTGAGCAGTACTCAAGCAACCTGGAAGATTTAATCAGCGAGCGGACTGAAGAGCTCGAGGTTGAAAAACAGAAGACAGAAAAACTGCTGTCACAAATGCTTCCACCGTAAGTACTGGTACTTTAAGTGGTAAAAAATCCCCAGGAAACCAAACCAAAAACACTCCAAAACAAGCCCATATCTAGTCTGGACAACACCCTTCCCCAGAGGTGAGCAACATTATAGACCAGACCACCAATTTTGACAAGCACGTTCAAACCAAAGGAAGAAACTCTAATCAATGCTGGTTACAGCCATATAGTGCAAGATCCAAACACAGAAAAACAAGAATCTGAGCTCTTGGGCATGCACTAGAAAAGGGTTTGTTCCCTGTCATCTTTTTTGTGTTGCTATTTCAGTTCAGTGGCAGAAGCCCTCAAGACCGGTGGCACTGTGGAACCGGAGTATTTTGACCAGGTGACCATTTACTTCAATGACATTGTGGGCTTCACATCCATTTCAGCCCTCAGTGAGCCCATTGAAGTAGTTGACCTTCTGAATGACCTTTACTCCCTGTTTGATGCTGTTCTTGGAAACCATAATGTTTACAAGGTGAGAAGTAATTTTATTCTGTGTTTCCTTTCCATCTTTTTTAATTTCTATATTTATTTCTTAATGTGATGGTATTTGCTAGGTGGAGACAATTGGTGATGCCTACATGGTTGCTTCAGGGCTCCCAAAACGGAATGGAAACAAGCACGCAGCTGAAATTGCCAACATGTCCTTGGATATCCTCAGCTCTGTGGGAACATTCAAAATGAGGCACATGCCAGACATTCCCCTCAGGGTACAAATCGGGCTGCACACAGGTAGGCAACTGGACATCAGAGAGCTCCTTCTCAACTGCGTTTCCAACTCTGAATGCTTTCTTCATGCCTGCCCTCCAAAAAACACCCTTACAAGACGCTTTAAATCTTCCACATCAACAAGGCAGCTAAAATGGAAAAACAAAACCCAGAGAGGGTTTGTGGAGGAAAGCGGCTTAGTATCATTTTAAGGAAAGATTTTGTATTCTCTCCCTGCCAGGAACTACATCTGGCATGTTGGTCACAAGGGTTTCATCGTATGGATAGCTCTTTAATGTGCCATGGGACCTTCAGAGGTGGGATATCTTCAGAGGTGGGACATAAGTGATGTCTTTGCAACTCTGTCCTGGAATGAAAAACTGAAACACTGGCATATATAGTGAAAGCGTAAAAAGATTGGAGGTATTTATTACAGGGAGGATATACTGGAAGAAAAATGTGATACAGCTCTTAAGAAAAAGTTATGTTATAAAGAAAACATTATCTCTGATGTAGAAGTCATAATGTATTCAATCAACAGAAAATTTGCTTGTTTAAAATGAAAGGAGGAAGCTCCTTTTATATATATGTATATACAAAATGTAATTAAACTCCAAAGTAAAAAAAAAAATCCGAAACAGTAGAAATACAGTTATATAGGTGAAAGAATTTTAAATGTAGGAAAATACATCTGCTATTATCATGAATCAGTATTTGTATAAGATATATGAACCTTCTTAATTTTATGATTTTTTTTTAGTCTACTATTAATAGATTTTTCCCAGCTGTTTGTCACCAGATTTCCTGCCTCTTACTTTAAAATAGCGGGTGTTGCCCATTGTGGGAAGCCAAACAATGACTAAGAATGCCCAGGAGTCTGACCCAATAATATATGGGGTTTTATCCTTCTGCTTATCTGATAATATCCGCACTTTTGGAGCTTTAGAATGCAAGCATTTTGCAGATGTCAATACCCTGTTCCCTGATGTACATGTTGGGAGACAGAAGCAGAGTAAAGGAAGTATCTCAGTCAGAATATCCCAAGAACAGAACTGTGACTTTAGCAGAGTTAAAATCAACATAATGAATCCTAGACCTTATAAGATCATCTCTTGGAGTCATCTCTAAAACACATCTCCCTACTTTTTTCTTTTAAGTTTGTGATTCTTAGTTGTCCCTTCACAGAAGTGTAAAGCACTAAGAAATTATTGCAGACCACTGCATGTTTTATACTCTGTCAGAAATTAGATGAGACTATGGGTGCAGATTGTCTCACCCAGAGCAGGAGTCTCTGGAACACCAGCAGCATATTTTGAACATGGAAAGAGAGGAATTTGCTGTGCAACATCTGCTGCAGCCTTTTGACAGCAGTTCTGCAATGTATCTCCCATGCAGTTGGCCAAAAAATACATCCCTAGGTGGTGTCTACAGGGGGTAGTAACTTTTTTTGTTTTGTTTTTATGAACCCTGGGTATGTGGAAAGCAGAATTGCTATGAACTGTTGTATTGGGTGTGAGAGGAAGAGGGTGGAGGACTCTGCAGATCTTGTTTTGTACAGATCTGGCAGCATCACACTGTCATGGGAGCAACCACAAACACACGTTCCAAATCAAACCAGCTCTCTGAGCCACAGAGCTGACAGCTAGAGTTTGATTAACCCTAGACCCCCTTTCTCCTGAGAAAAGATGCATGAAGAGAGAATGATCAGCATCATGAAAGCCTTGGGGAAGCTCTTGGGGGAGAGGAGAACTTGGCTGACACTTTCACTGTACTGGAAAGGATGGAGAAAGGGTGTGACCCCCAGTCACGTACTTCAGCTGCTTTCTGGAAACTGGTGCCAAGAAGAGCTCATGATGCCTCTCAGAAAAAGCAGTAAATGCATTTTGGGCATAGGCTGCCCATGCCTTTTCAACCCCAAGGGAAAGCTGCACCTCTGGGAACTTCTGATGGTCCATGCCCATGCCCACCTGTGGCAATGCATGGATAAGGCAAAAATGACAAGACGACCAGTGCTTGGTCTGCATTTTCTCCTCTGTGTTAAACACATCCTGGAATCTTGGCTGTCCTCTCTTGACTTCACTGCACATCCAGGATAACTCAGCTGACTCAGCTGTTTCCCTGCTATCCATGCCTGGGCTGGAGCTGGACAGTCAGCGAAAGCAGTGGTGAGAAGATAAGCTTTTCCACAGAGGCTGGAGATGATTTGTGTATCAGTCAGGCTCTCTGGCAGTCAGCCCTGCACTTTGATCTTGACTCTTACACTCTGCAGCACTGCTGATGATCTTAGCAGAGTCTTAGCCAGAGCCTCTCATTAACTGACCCTTGCAAGCCCTGGCAAAGAGACGCTTCAAAGCAAACCTATGAACCCATGTAATTAAACAACTAGGCCATAATGTCCTCATCACAGGGTGTCTGGTTTCCTCTGAAACTTGTAACTGTGGGAGATTTACCATTGGAAGTTTTTCTGAGCCTTCTGCTGAAGCTTTTTGGAAAAGAGGGAACACACACAGGAGGTGAAGGTATTGAGCAAATTAAGTCTTAGATGCTTTCAATACAAGGAATGTGTAATTTTGGGAATGCTTATATGGTAGGGTTGGTTTTGAGCTGAGAGCCTTCTGCAATGGGACAGGCTTAAAAGTAGTATTCTAGAAAGATAACACCTTGCCCTAAAAATCTTGCCACTCCTTTGTTGTGAGTTTTGTGCAGAAATGGTTGGGTGATTGCACCGACAGAGTAGGGAACCTGAATTCAGGCATGCACATGGAGGTGTTTCCAGGACTTTTAGGGAGTCTGCACTCATTTTGAGGTCATGTAAATGAACCCTGTAAAGCTGTTCATGTTTACGAGTGGAAAAGCTCTTATGGCTCAGTTGACCACATTGACTTGGTCTCCACTGACTGCAGTAGAAACTCATCTGCCTTTAGTTGTGCTTCGTAAAATGGAATCACAGAATCATAGCATACTCTGAGTTGCAAGGGACCCACAAGAATCATGGAGTCCAATTCTCAAGTGAATGGCCCATACAGGGATCAGCCCCATGACCCTGGTGTTCTTAGCACCATGCTCTAAACAATGGAGCACAAATCCTCCTCAGTGAGGGCTGTTTTTTCAACATGAGCCACCTTTTTGTGTCCTTGCATCACCTATTACAGAAGGATGGTAAGAAATCCTTAGTGAGATTTCGGACTGCTGCTGTCATGTTACCACAAGAAGAAGAGGGGCAGTGTTTTGTGAATAGTGTTTTCTCAGGGAAACCTCTTACTGAATCATGAATAAGAAGTCTCCAACAAGACCTTTTTTTGTGTATATGTCACATTAGCATGAACGCAATAAAGACCAGTAAGGGAATTACAAGGTCCTTGGCCGAGACTATCAACAGTGCCTTTACAGTTGTGTATAGAAGTGCCTATAGATGAAAACCTGAATTAAACTTCCTCTAGTGGATATAATTCCTCTCCTGAAAAGCTTGAAACAAAATAGAGACTATTGATAAGGATGGAAATTAACTTATAAGAGATTCTGATGAACAGTGTTTTGTCTGAGGTACACTGACAGTTGAAAAGAAGCCCCCTTAATTCAGGTTTTCATGATCTCCAGCAGTCTCTGCCTGCTGTGTTTTATCCAGTTTGATCCATGCTGCTCAAGTCCTTGTAATACTTTTTGTATGAACCATTCTTCTCTCTCTTTTTTAAAAATCTTTCATCAAGCAATGATTCATCAGGCAGGAGTTAATATGTGTCTTACCTCTGAGTTTGCATCCTCACGAAGTAATTTAAAATCTGGCAACTTTGGGCAGCAACAACTTTTCAGAGGTCACAGCAAGAGGAGTTCTTGTGAAGTTCCCCATAGCTTTCAGCTATGGAGTTTCATTGTCCTTAAGACAGATCTGAAAATTATATTAAGGATCAATTTTTTAAAATAACACTAAAATCAGCATAAAATTGCACTGTACAAAACTAAGTAACTGATCATTTCTAAATTAGGCCACAATTGCTACTATTTATATTACTATTTTAGAACCAACATTTTAGCCTATAACCTTTTTATATTATGAAAACCCTAATCTGTAGCATCATTTCAGGTACTGTTGATGATGTACAGTGTTCACATCTCATGTAATCTTTAAGGGGAAAAGATTTTCTAGATATCAGTTGTACTAAATCTTAACTCAGAAGGATAATGACATTGAAAAAGCAGGCAAAGCCTGAAAAGGCATATCTCATAAATGCCTCATGGAAAATACAGAGAATCCTGCCTTTTGTCTGCAGGAAACCTCACAACTTATCTCATTGCTTTTATTTTTAATTTTGCCCTCATTTTGCAGACCTATATTTTATATTGTAGGCAATGAAATTTAGCATAGCCTCTTTTAGAATGCAGTCTAAACAATAACTAAGCCAAATGACCCAGATGAAAATTGTCTTTGCTGTTTGGCTTCCACACATTTTATCTCCCAGTCTGTGCGTGTTCATGTGGATCCTGCACACATACCTCTCCCTGACAACTTGGCAACAATTCTTTGGAAGCTACTTAGGAAGTGAATGGATCTTGTATAAAGAATTATAAAGAGGGGAAAAAGAGGTCTTGACTAGACAGGCCAGCTAACAATGTCTTCTTTTCCAAGGAGGGGACACAGGGTGGTCCAGAGTGCTGCCAGCACCTCTTGACTCCCAAGGCTGATTTTTAATCCTGTTTCAGCAGGTTACAGGGCATGTCACAGGATCTGAACTTTAGTTTTCTCACATGGAAAAAGACCTTTTTAAATGAGGTTATAATTGTCCTTGAGTTTCCATGAACTCTGAACAAATTTCTCCCAGATGATGGTGAACTGAGGGTCTACCACACAGGACCTTTCTCAGACATAAAACACCAGCATGAAATCCAGATCAATGCTTAACGTTTTACTGATTGTAGCAAGCACCAAGGCAAATGAGATCTTTAGAAAATCTTCTTCTGTATTCCCAATAGGTTTTATTGAGTATCAGAGGAGAAGATGAGAGTTGTCTGTCAGTGAACCCCTAGATTTATGCAGGACTATCCGGGTAATGCAGCTGATGTGTCTTTCAGGGCCTTGTGTGGCAGGCGTGGTGGGGCTGACCATGCCTCAGTACTGCCTCTTTGGAGACACGGTGAACACAGCATCAAGAATGGAGTCCACGGACCTGCATGAGTATTTGGGACAGTCAAAGAAAGGGGAAAGTCAAATGACAGAATTCAAAGCAGCCTGAAGGAGAGGGCACCAGTTTTGCCATTGTAGGTTGGCCTTTAGGACCCTGCCTTCCATCTGCAGTTCTCTGACTTGAATCCCATCAACCAAAACCAACATGAATCTTGCCCTACTTTCCCCCAGCATGGTTTGGATCTTGCTTTCAGTCAGTGCTAAGAAACCTTAAATCAGAGCTGTTCTTGCGCAGTAAAATAATGCATTTACCTTTCATGACCAGTACAAAGCAAGGGTTGAAGCACAGGTGGGCACTGCTTCCATCATACCCATAGTCATAGAAAGTCCCACTGAGACTGGAGACAGCAGGAGCACTGCAGGTACAAGAACATTGTTACACATTAATAGAAATGCATATAGATAAATAGGAAAATTATAGGTTAGTCTCTCAGGAAATGTAGCTCATAGCTGTGTGATCTTCCTCTACATATTCAAACTGATGTTTTTCTTTCTTATTATTATGGGAAAAAAAATAATCAGCTCATACCCCATCCTTCAAAGGGGAAGGCAATGTGATTGACCAAATTGAAATAAAAGCTCAACAGAAAAAAGCTACTTTGGGTAAAATATTTTAGAAATATTTCCTGGCTTGTTCCCACAAACAGAACAATAAAAAATTTTAGTGAGTTCCAACAGGGGCTGTAAAACAATCTGGGGAAGATGGGAAATCAATAAAGTTCTCCACCTTTGCCCTTTTTGTTCACAGACTAAATGGCAGCTGTGGGTGGAATGAATTACTAAAAATCCAGACATATCTACATGCATAGCCACATTTTCTTTATGTTCCCTTGCAAACTCCATCTATGTGCTCTTCATCCCAGCTTTCAAATTATGTTGGATGTCTGGAGCAGGAGAGTTGGCTATTTTTCATTTCTTTCTCATTCCCTAGTTATAATGTGACAATAGATAAAACAGAAATTTAGCTGACATTGTTACTGGAAAACCACTTATCATCTTTATGATGAGATGGACTTCTACACTGAGTGTGTTTGGTAACCTTCTCCAGGAAGCCCCCAGAGTAGATCTCCTTTTCCCCTCTGCTCTTTACAGCCCTGCCTGGAAGAATCCATCAGTCAGCATTAAACTCTACACAGAGGAGCACCACACAGCTACACCAGCCAAACACCTGAATTGGAGCCCTCCTGCTTTGGAGCCCTTTTCCTTGTCAGGATGAAGCGGTGGGGAATTCACAGCATGTGTGCAGTACAATGACCCAGCTGCTTTGCTTTCTGTTCCCAGCTTACAGAATTCATGTCAGCCAAAGTACAGTGCATACACTTCGGAATCTGAATGAAGGCTATGAAATCATACCCAGGGGAAAAACAGAACTGAGGGTAAGAAGGCCAGAGCTGTGTGAAGCACTTCACAGGGGAGTCATCTTGCTTGAGCAATTTTTATGTTAAGATCGTTTTTGGCCTTCATACACCAATCTTCAGCTGAATCCTTCCAAAATTGTCCCTTTCATTTGTTTCAATACATTAGGTGGTTGTTGAAAGACTATGGGATCAAGCAATCAGCTGTATGTTCTGGATATAAGTATTTATATCGTAGTCTATGTAGTCCACCCTTGACAGAAGCTGCTAATTTTCAATGTCCAAACAAGACAGTACTAAATAATTCAAACATCATTTCTACCTTTACATAGTCAATAGGCAGAAGTAGGAGCTTTGCTTGCCTTAAATACATAGAATAAAATGTCTGAATATGGCCTCAGATCCCTCAACAATCTTGCTTGACAAGTGAAATCATCCAAGTTCATATGTCTGCAAGTGGAGATCTGGGGTAAATATTCCAGGTTTAGTCAATGGAAAGAAACCTTTACATAGTTAGTGGGGATAAATTGGCCCTTCAGGAAATTATTAGCCCGAAGTACTTTCAGAGTCTAGTTTCTGTGAAAATGATTGCTGTCTTTCCTCCCCTTCTTCAGTCGAGGGTCATTGACTCTCATATATGTTCCTCAGATGCATCACACCCTAAAAGCTAAACCATCAGTGCTGGGAGAAGAAGTTATTATTCTGATACTCAGTTCAGAATGAGTTGCAAAATCTCTCAATTAATAATGCTAGTGCTGCCAAGTAAGATGATTAGTGATCCTGTGGTTTCCAATTTCTGTTCAGCTGTGTAGTTCCAATGACCCAGACCAATGAGGGTAATTTATAAATGACAGTTGGAACAAGGATGATGAATATCCTCTTTCAGGAAAATGAAACTCAAATAATCCCTGAGCTATTCTGAGGGACAGCCCAGGATTTCCAGGCATGGTCTGTCTCTGGATATGTATGAAGCCAGGGAAACCTAGAGAGGAAAATTACATATCAAGCAGAGGGCAGTCAGAAAGCTGCTTTTTATTTGGATTTTTTGTTTTATTTTAGGGTAAAGGAGTAGAAGAAACATATTGGCTGGTTGGGAAAAAAGGCTTCCAGAAGCCCTTACCTAAACCTCCTGAAATAAAGCCAGGGTAAGTGTGACTTCATCACTGTCCAAGATATTAATTAAAACATCTCTTTTGGAGCTCACAGACTAAATATCTGTCTGTCCATGTTGTCTGTTTGCAAAATCTGTATCCTGTTCCTTCACTGACTTACATGTTCAGGCATAGTACTGGGACTCAGAAGGGATGCAATTCCTTCAGCACCTCTCCTTATTCACAGTTCCCAAGAAGTGACCTGGAAGCTTCCTGCTTCTCCCCTGTAATCACTTGGGAGAGAGACTGAACACCCGGGAGCTCCTCCCTGAATCTCCTTCCTGCTCTGTGTGCATATAGGAGAAACACGGGTAGGGACACTTTCAGGTCTCTGGTGTTATCAGTGTATGGGAGACACACACTCAAGATTTTTCTCCCCTTCCATCAAATTCCTGCTGAAAACATTAGCCTCATTCAACATGTAAACACATTTCTTCCCTTTCATTCTAACAGAAGAATAAGAAAGCTTTGTGTTACAAATTTATGGCACTGTTATGTAATTGTAGATTTAATTATATTACCTCCATACGGATGGGGGTGAGCAAAGATTGAGCACTCACTTGAAATTCATTAAGTCATTTTCTAGCTTTGCAATGCCTGGCTTCACAGAGTACTCCATGTTCAGCTGTCACCTGCTGTATGCCTGGAAAGGATGTTGTGGTCAGGACATAAAAACCAGGAGTTGGATTTGTTTGACAAGAACAGCGTGGTCACCCACATTAAAAGCAGTCAGCCTTGACTCCCCTTATATACAGTAAAGAGAAATACTTACTAAGGGTCTGATTCAACTGGCCCTTGCAAGATGCCTGGTTTGTTGAGGGCCTAAAGTAACTACTTCAGAGATCAGTGTCTGAAAGCAAACAAGGTCTGTTTTAACATAGTTCTGACTTCTCCTGATCAATATTGTTCTATGTATGGCCTCATTCCCTCTTAGTAAATAAAAAAAAGAATCCCCCTTTCCCCACATACTCAGGATCAGAGGATCTTGCACATCCATTTGTAACCTCTGAAGAGTCCACCCATAACACTGCAGAGAGAGAGGTGACCTACTCTTGTCCCAAGGCCCAGATCTTCCTTTTTCTTCTGCAGTATCTCTCTCCTCACAGGTCACCCAGCGGTTGAGTGATTTTGACAGTAATCAGAGGAAAAAGTAAAGTTACGCAAAACCATATTTGTCCTAGCGAGGGGGCAAAATTAAACTTATACCCCATAGGCCAAAAGTCAAGTTACAGAAAGAAGCAACTGGATGTTGAAGCAAATATTTGGAGAACTGCCTCACGCATAGGCTGTGCTGTTACCAGATAGACGTTAGACATTATGTCCTGCTTTTCAACCTTATCTTGATGATTCATGTTTTGGCACAAAATCAAAAGGCTGGAAGTTGTTTCTCTCTAGTCAGCCAATATGGTGGTTTCAAGTCATTGCTTTGTATAATTCCATAGGGATTATTGTAGCCTTATTTGTAGACTTTTGAACTGAAAAAGGAAATACTGACTAAATTCCTCTTCTACTCATTTTTTTCACTCTGTTCTGAGGTAACTTATCTTCTCTTTGGTATTTCCTTACCATGATGTCTATGAGCACCTGTTTTTATCTCATGCTTTATATTGTGACTTGGGTAGCCTAAACACCTACAGGTGGGCAGTTGTGGTGGCCATGCTGAGAGGTGTTTACTACTAAGTGAGGGTTAGTACATCATTCTTGGTCTTATGTCCATGCAATGGAATTGCAAACCTGTGGGCCATGGATTTAAGGGTCAGATCCTATGGATGGAAGTTTTCGAAGTTCCTGTTCAAAGGATAAGTCCTTCTTTCTTGATCTGGTCAAATCTCAGTTTTATCTGGTTTTCATGGGAGCTTTGGGCTAACTTTGCATGACACAGAACAGCACAAGACAGTTCTATATCCTCTCTAGACCTTCCCTTACTTCAAGGCAGATTTCTACACATACACCTGATACTGCCACGGGAAATAATGGCAGACTGGACATAGAGAATGTGTAACAAAATTAAGAGACAGCAAAACCAAGCGTGCCAAGCACTCAAGCAGCAGACTATCCGTAGGAGAGATATTCTTTTTAGATTTCAGTCAGATAGGTTTAAAGGAAGGCTGTGAAATTTCTTTGAGGGTACACCAGATGACTGTCTGTGGGGCTGAATTATCAGACAAAGAAAAAGCACAAAGTTGTGAGTATATAAACATGGGATATTTGAAGTTGGCATCCTGTGGTGCTTTGGGACAGGCAGCATCTTTTCAACTCCAGTGGAGCATTCATCTTGTCCAAAAAAGCAGAAAGGACAAGAGGTTATAGAAAACTAGACTCAAGCCTGGACTAAATCTCAGATGCATTTTGCAAAGCACTGAAAAAATATCTAACACTAGGAAAAATTCAATGGCTAATGAAATTCAGAAAGAAAAAAAACCCCAAAAAACCAACCAGCCAACCAACTAACCAGACCAAAACAAACCAAACAAACAAATAAAAAAACCAAAACCAGGACAAAACCTAGAGCCAGGCTGATTTTCATTTGCCATTCCAAGGAGATGAGTGACATTCTTCGTCTTCTGAATTTCCAACTTTTCCCACCCTGGTTTATAAAATCTTTTCTCTGGTACTGAATACAGTGTTTGAAAGGATCAGAAGTCCTCTATCCCAGCAGGTAGTTTTATTCAGAAACTTTCCCTTTAAATTAT